>JABUQX010075557.1:0-50308 GCA_015478945.1 Trachelipus rathkii
AGAGAGAGATGGGGCCTAAGGAGCATGAACCCTACACTGACGATCTGCTAGCGAGGTCGTCGCGGTCGCCGTGAGCTCTAGTCAGGGTTTCGATTTCTGACTGCGACGAAGTTCTCACTGATTGAGGTATAGAGGGGGGGTTAGATAGGGCCTGGACTTTCTTTCGACTTGTGTCGTATTCTCTAAGCTACTTTTTGCTGTTTCCGAGAGAGTCGAGAGTCAACGTGGCAACCTTACACCGAGACCAGTCTTCTTGAGTGAAAGAAGAGTGATCATGAGATACGGGAATATATGTGACGGGTATATATAAGTAATAGTCGTAGTATATGTTATACTACTATATATACTATAATATACTATATATATATAATTATTATTATATAATATATATTATTAAATAATAAATATTAATATATATATATATATATATATTCTATATACTAATTATTATATATATATATTATATATATATCTTTTCTTCTTTCTTTTTTTCTTTTCTACCTTTTTTTCCCAGATTGGGAGTAAGGAGCGCTACACAGCATCGGAAAAGAAAAGCAGTAGGAGAGTATGACAATGTCGAAAGAAAGCCGCAGCCTTTACCGCCTGCCCTCTGTACGCATTAATTAGTGAGAAATCGTCACCAGCTAGAAAATCCACCCTAGAGCTTTCATGGACTGCGACGGACCCTCACTATGTAAAATCGTCAATGTAAGGGTTCCTTACCCCTTGGCCCAGGTGGGCCACAACCATGCCCCCATACAAAACCGCTCGCCATTCTCTCCTATCATGCACCTTTCATCTCGCTTCTGCCAAACTCACATTTTCTCCTTCACGACATTCGTTCACCGACTCATCCACTTTCTCTTTTTCGTCTCCCAGCCGGTCGTTCCCGAACATAACTCTCACTATACAGTCCGCTTACAAGCGGCTATCATTCATCCGTGTTCCGGACATGAACGCATAGACCATCTCAAATATACCTTTCATTTATTCTCTCAATTTCCTTTAGCCTTTCTTCACACCACAATCGAACTCGCTAATAAGTTCATTCCTCATTTTTTAATTTCTTCTCATCACCGCACTAGCATGCCCCTAAGAATTGTCATCTGAACAACATTGAACTTTTTAGATCTATTACTTCTTATTCCAGACCATAGTCTCACTACATACAATAACAAACACGGCTAACAACATACCCTCATGTAAGACTCTTACAGCGCTCTCAGACTTCAGTCCCTTTACATTCACCAACCGATTTAATTGCACCAGCAAACCTTCCTGCCATTCACAACAAACCTTTCCTACTACACTCTGCATAATCCGTTCCTTTTTCATCCTACACATACCCTAAATATTTAAACTCAGACACTTGTTTCCAGCTGCTCACATCAAGACATAACTTCACTCTGAGGACTGTCCTCACTCAAACCATAACCTTACTCTTATCTACGTTTACTGTTTAAAACCCTTCCTTTTACATACCCTGCCAAAATCTCTCTACCAATCCTCTCAAACTTACTCTTCAGATATCGCCACACAGAACCAATATCATCCGCATAATAATTAGGTTAGGAGCACGCTCCACTCAATCTCCATTCTCATCATGTCTAGACACATTTCCTGACCATCCCCACCTCGAAATCTCTTTCATAACCCCATCCAATATACAAATTGAATAACAAGGAGACATACACAACCCTGTCTCAATCCGCTATTAATCCTAAAGCCATCACCTATTGACATCCATTCAAGATTCTTACCACACGCTTCATATTATCGTCATACATACTTTTGATTCCATTCAGAAGCTACCACCAACACCATATATCACTAATACCTGCCATAAAGCTTCCTATTAACTCTCTATCATACGCCTGTTGTAAATCCTAAAAACCTAAATACAATTTATTCTTCTTCTCCCTCATTTTCTCAATCATTTGTTTCAATGTAAAAGATTTGATCCACACATCCTCTACCACTCCTAAACGCACCTTGTTCTTCACCACTCAGTCCCCTCAGTCACTCGACGCACTCTTTCGACCAAATACCAGCATAATTCTTCCCTACAACACTCAATAATACTTACTTCCCCTATATAATTTCAACAGTTCCCCTTTTCTCCCTTACCCTTATATAAGGGTACATTACGGCTCTCCTCCAATCCTTCGGAGAACTATACCTCCATAAACGCTTTATTACACAACTCCCAAATCCAATCAATCACGATCTCGCCTCGCTCTTGATCATTTCACTAGTAATTTCATATATACCCTGCAGATTTACCAATTCTTCAACTTTCTCACTCTAACAATTACCTCCTCCCTTACTAATAATTCATCCCCCAAATACCTATTCCTTCTTGCACCATCAAACCACACACATTCACTAACACCGCATCATTACTGTTAATATTGTGCAGAGTTTTCGAAAGTGTTCTTTCCAAGACTCCCCTCACATCCATTTCATCAGTTACAAAGCACCATCTATCACATTATTCTAGAGTTCATCGATTTCTCCCTTTTCTCCATTCTTAACTTTCGCGAGGAGGCCTTCCTTCCAGAAGAGCTTCCTATTCCTTCGTATGTCCTCATTCATACTCCTTCCAAACTGTTCATTTACCTCTTGTTTTTCTCCTACGTATGCACCTTTAGATTTCTTTTTCCTCCTTATATAATTCCAAACAATCTTTCTTGAAACTTCATCATATTGCTTTAGTACATCAACCACGGCCTTCTTTTTTACCTTTAACCGCTTTCATCACCTCTTCATTCCACCATTCGCTGTAACATTCTTACTTCTCTACTTTAGCCACATCCACACACTTCACAATTTGCACTACTAAGCAATTGCTTACCTTCATTTGCCCCATGATTTGTTCAGTATCAACTCGTTCACTTTCAACCGATTACTAGCGAGGGCTCTTACATACTTATCCTTATTGTCTTGTTCACTTAAACTCTCACTCTTAATTTACCTACTTCCTTCGTATCACCTTCCTCTCCATCGAAGCCCCCTACTAAACTTAATTTTACATAGAACACCATAATGACCCGATAATTCCATTCCTAACCCTCTCACTGATTACATTCAACACCTCTTCAACATCTCCTTCTTCACCAAACACAAAATCAATCATACTTTTTCACTTCATAACCATCTCTACCTACACCAACTCTAGTATACTTATGGATAACTCTTGTGTTTAAAGAAAGTATTACTTACACACATACCTCTCTCTTCACAGAAATCAATACATTCCTACCATTCTCATTTTCTCCCGCCACCCCAAAACCGCCTGTTATACTATCCCTTTTTTGATCACCTATCCAACCATTCAGGTCCCCAACATTATCATCTGAAGCGCATAACCTCACACTCATCAGGAGCATCAATTCAATTATCCCCAAAAGGTCGTACTTCTCTTCAACGTTTCCCCTCAGATGGACCATACGTCACAACCACACATACCTTGACCTTTTCAAACTTAAAATTTAACCAATAGAATTCTAGGACTCACACACACAAAGTCTACCATAGCTTTGTACCACAGGTCACTCATCAAAATTGCAACTCCTTCTCTCCTCTCTCATTCATTCACACCAGCAACACACCATTTCACAAACCACACCCACTTACTTTCAACTGTTCCTTTCATCTTTGTTTCAGCACATCAGCGAGCAAATCAAATTTGCCCTTCTAAATACATCCATTCACCTCTCTCCTCTTCTCACATTTATTCCTCTGACATTCCATAGTACCCATACGATTCATACAATTCGCCGAAAATTAGAAGACCGTTACGGCGATCACGACCATCTCCGAAGCATGCATCAGCATTCCTAGCAAGAGATAGGTGGTAGTTGGCAGCCACCCAACTACCACCGTCCCTTAGTCGTCTTTCTACTACACGCAGGACATATCGATGTGGGCAATTCTTTCTCCCCACACACACAATATATAATATATATATATATATAAAATTTTTATATATATATAAGTATATATATATAATATATATATATATAATAATTATACATTATATATATATATATATACTATATATACATATATATATATATATATATATTTGTGTGTGTGTGTGTGAGGAGAGTGTGAAGGGAACACTTCGAAAATCTCCATAAAATTAAAATTGAAGTAATGAAGAGGCGTATAGTGAAATGTTGTGGGTTTGATGATGCAAGAAAAGATAGGGATTTTTGGAGACTAGGTAATTAGTAAGGAGGAGGTACTAAGTAGAATGATAAAGTAGAAGAATGGTAAATCTGCAGGTATAGATGAAATTACTGGTGAAATGAGCAAAAATGGAGGCGAGCGTTATTAATTCCCTTATATAACGGTAAGGGGGGATAGGGAAACAGTAGGAACTATAGGGGAATTAGTATATCGAGAGTTGTAGGGGAGATATATACTGATAGTTTGGTTGAAAGAGTATGTCGAGTGACTGAGGGACTGATTTGCGAAGAGCATATGTCATTTGAAATGGGAATTGGATGTGTAGATAAAATTTTTACATTGAAACATATGATTGAGAAAATGACTGAGATGAAGAATAAATTATATTTAGGTTTTATGGACGTGCAACAATTGTATGACAGGATTAATTGGGAAGCTTTGTGGCAGGTTTTCGTAGTAGGCTTCTGAATGGATTCAAAAATATGTATGACGATAGTGAAGTGTGTATAAGAATAAATGGAGTTGAAAATGATTGATTTAGTTTTAATAGCGGAGTGAGGCAGGGATGTGTTATGTCTCCTTGGTTATTTAATTTGTATATGGATGGGGTTATGAAAGAATTTGGTGTTAGAATGAAGGAGAATGGAAGAATGGAGGGTGCCCTGCTTATTGTAACTGGATGATTTGGTTTTGTGTGGTGAATCTGAAGAGAGTTTGAGAGGATTGGTAGAAGTGGTTTAGCAGGGTGTGTAAAAGGAGGGGTTTGGAAGTAAACGTAGATAAGAGTAAGGTTATGGTAGTGAGAGGAGAGTCTGCAGAATGAATTCATATTAGATGATGAGCAATTCTAACAAGTATTTGAGTTTAAATATTTAGGATACAAGTTGGATGAAAAGGGAAAGAATGACGCAATTAGATCCTTCTTGGATGTTAGGGACTAAGTCTTGAGTGCGCTGGGTTTTGAATAAGGGTGTATGTTGTTACCTGTTAATGTATAGTAGTAAAACTCTGATACAGAATAAGAGGTAAAGATCTAAGGTACAATGTGTTCAAATGGACAATGTTAGGGGCGTGTTAGGTGAGAAAAGATAACATGAGGAATGAACACATTAGGGAGTTGTGTGGTGTGAAGAAAGGCGTAAATGAGAGAATCAACGAACGAGAGAGAATACATTGATATGGATTGGTCATATGGAATGGATGGATGATAGTCTGCTTGTTAAGCGGATGAATAGTGGTGAGTGTGCTGGGAATTGACCGGCTGTGAGACCGAAGGAAAAGTGGATTTAGTCAGTACATGAATGTCTGGAGGAGAGGAATGCGAGTTTAATATTTTAGACCATTTATGACTAGTACATTACTTGAATATACTTTTTGAACTTTTGTTTAGATCAAAACCATCAGCTCTTGAATACTTCGGTTATTTGCTGAACTTTCAGTCCATACTTGCTGGACCATTTTTTATGTTCACTGACTACCATGACTACATTGAAGGAACACATTATATTCGTTGTGAATCCTATATGAAGGTAACTTAACACCAAATGTTTATTAATAGTTTCTGCAATGTTCTCTGATTTCATTCTTAAGAAAGAAATTCCTTTGTTAACAACAGTTTTTTTTTCCTTTAGCAAAGACCCAGAAGTATTCCAGAAGACGCATCTTATAATAATAATAAGCAGACAGAAACAACCATCTTTGCAGAAACCTCATTCATGAAAATGGGTTTCTATGATGAATTGAAGCAAGAGCCCTGTCCGACTAGAGCAGCAATGCATAAGACATTTTTCGCTTTCATGTGTGCCCTTGTTGTCGTGTTCATTATGCCAAATTTTCCTATAAATCATCTTGCAGGTAATAGAAAAAAAACTCCCATTTCTTTATTATTTTTTTTGTTAAATTTAATATGATGATGTTTGAATAAAATTACAACAAACACATTTTATATTGTATATATATATGATTTGCTCTTCAAATTTTTATTATCTTTACACTTGTATTATTTTATTATAACCAAATGTCTTTCCTTATATAATAATACTCTCCAATTTAGGTATCGTAATTTTTTATTTTTTTTTATTTTGAAGTAGACTTAATTAATTTTTTGGACAAAATGAAAAGTGTAATAGTTCGAAAGTGTCTTGTGAAGGTTGTAAAGTAGCTAGGTAATATATGGATTAACTATCGGGTCATAAACTGAATTTAAAGTGTAGTTTTGTGTAAACCTTTTATGATGTAGAGCAAAAATTGAAGTTGCAATGTTACACCATTAAATGATTTAATATTTCTAATAATGGTCTCATTTTTTTTCCAATCACATTTACCATTGGGATTTTTACGAATGACCTTAGAACCATCATTTTTCGCTTCTTCCATGACATACAAGTTGAGTTATATCATTATTACAACATCACTTGTAAGAAATATTTATTATTGCGCGTGGTTCCTCGGAGAGGCTGTTTGCATCATGGCTGGTATTGGATTCAATGGTTATGATGAGAAAGGAGACAGCAAGTGGGATCTGGTTTCGAATGTTCGCTATATTGGAGTCGAGGTTTGTATTTATTATTTATTATTATTATTATTATTATTATTATTATTATTATTCGTGTGACTCTTTTACAATCACTCATATATTTGTGGGTTGAGACTCCATACAGCCATCCAGCTCAAGAGGCATTCCATATCAGTTCATCCAAAACTTTGGAAAATTTTCATGACCCTCTCAGATTTTCATGAAATTTGGTATACTTTTAGAACTCAATGAGAAAAATTGACTGTAATGTGTCTCACTGCTGTAGGTCAATCGGTTTCAGATGTATGACGTCCTAAAGTATGGTCAAAATGGTCATTTTTGCCAAACAAGCAAAAGGTAAACATTAAATATCTCTGGAACTATAGCACCTATAGAATTGTTTCTGGTACCATTTTAAATCTCTTTAGTTAGTCAACAACTTTTACTCTATGCATATTTACTCTAGCAGGTCAATCAAAAAAGTTGACTTTGCGTTCACCTTTGACCTTGAAAAGGTCATTTGACGTAGAAACCAATTTTTTTGTAACCAGCTAATAATTGGTATATATGTATACCATAGTATAAAAAAAGAATTATTTTGGGGCTTTTGTTTATTTTAAAGAGCTACAGCTATTTATTTCAACCTTACTTAGCAAAAATAATGATAATTTTAAGGATATTTAGAGACTGCATATGTGAGTGTCTTGTCTTTATATTGTAAGTAACATAAATTTGAGTAAGTTGCATGTACAAATTTACCTTTCTCCATTTTATTTTAAAAAGGGATATCAACTTTGTGTTTTACAAACATTGTTATTTATATTATTGAAATATTTAGAATAAAAAATTAAACATTGTTTATCTAAGTGGTATAATTATAAAACTGGGTAATATATATATATATATATATATATATATATACAGGTATATGTAAAGATAACTATTAATATCTATATATATATATATAGCAACCAATATATATATAAGATGTAAATAAAGAAGGCTTTAATAGTAATAATAACCATAATAATAATATATATATATATATATATATATATATATAGCATAACAACTATAACTCTTATATACTTTCTCATATATATATATATATATATATATATATATAACACCAATGTTGGTAAAAAGACGAGAAAACTACATAAAGCTTAATAGAGTTCTAAGAAAAAAAAAAATATATTTTATATATATATATATATATATAAAAAAGTAATATATATATATATATATATATATATATATATATATATATATATGTATTTGCAATACTATGGTTGAAATTTGAAAATGAGTATATATATACATATATATATATATATATATATATATATATATATATATATATATATATATATATATATATATATATATATATATATATATATACTGCCTATATACTTACTTCTGCCCCTGGCCCACCTTAGTGGAGGGGCCACACCTGCCTCCAGGAAGCTGGCTGCCGCCACTGGGTGATTCCACAGATCGAGGAGAGAAGATATAGAGAAGTCGGTGCGGGGGCGTCGAGAGCCGGAGCACCCCAGAAGGAGGGGTGCTCTATTGTATCTTGGAAATTGACATTGTCGAGTTTGAATCTATATTTATATTGCATGAGTTTTGGGTGGTGACCTGATCTGCTCCGGGGAAGGGTCTTTTGGCCTCTTGTGGACAGCGTTTCTTCTCTAGGGGAAAGTTTTTGGGGAGAGGTGTTTAATAAATTGTTTGGGCAGTTTGTAGGTATGTGTTGATGGTTAGATGGGTATGGATATATGTAATCCATGACCTAATTGGGAGGGGGCGGGGAATTATATTGTAAGTGTTGTAATAGAATTGAGCTGGTGAAGAAGGGGGTTTTAGTCTTTGTCGAGGGGATTGGAGAGAATTTGGTGACAAGGTGGGTTGGATCCACGGGTTTCCTGATAGAATTGAGTCCCCACCATCTCCAGGTGTGTGGAGATGGGAGGATGGAGGTTCGTCATGTAAATGTTGGATTGGGGTGGTTTTAGCTGGTGCAACCTGTGATAATTCTGAGGGCTGTATTTTGAGAGATTTGTAATATTTGTGTTTTATATTTTGAGTTGGGAACCATGCTGGTGAGGCATAGTTTAGATTTGTTCTAAGAAGTTGTTTATAGGTAGTGGTGAGTGTGTGTTTCCTATCGCTGAAGTTGTGTTGGGAAAGGGTTCGGAGGGTGTTTAGTTTTCGTTGGGTTGAGGAAGTGATTTGGTCGATGTGGGGGGGAGAACGTCATATGAGTGTCATAAGTAAGTCCTAATATTTTTGGGGTTTTGTTTAATGGAAGGAGGTTGTTGTTCAGGGTGATTATGGGATGGAGGGAGGATTGATGACGGTCAGTGGTTAAAGGGTGATGGAGGATTTAAGGGGGGATGCGGTCATTCTGTTAGAGATTAACCAATTTTCTAATAGATGTAGATATTCTTGGGTATGTTGTGTGGCTGTGTTTACGTCTGGGTGTTGGGAAATAAGACTGATGTCGTCCGCATAAGTAATAAGTTTGGTGGGTTGGGTGGACAGATCTGCAGTGAAAAAGTGTAATAAGAAAGGAGCCGGGCTGGCGCCGGGCCTACAGGTCGTATATATATATATATATATATATATATATATATATATATTTATATATATATATATATATATATATACTATAGTAAATATATATATATATATATATATATATATATATATATATATCTTAGGGTCGTGTTAGGTGCGAGAAGAATTGATAAAATGAGGAATGAACGTATTTGAGAGTTGTGTGGTGTGAAGAAAGGGATAAATAGAGAGAATAAATGAAAGTACGTTGAGATGGTTTGGTCATGTGGAAAGGATGAATGATAGTCGGTTGGTTAAGCGGATGTATAGTGGTGAGTATGTTGGGAATTGACCGGCTGGGAGACCGAAGGAAAAGTGGATTAGTCGTAAAAAAAAAAAAAAAAAGGAATGACTGGAGGAATGTAAGTATATGGCAGAAGCGAGAAGAAAGGTGCATAATAGGAGTGAATGGCGGGGTTTTGTGAGGGGGTATGGTTGTGGCCCACATTGACGAGATGCCATAGTGAGGGTCCGTCGCGGTCCTGTGAAGCTCTAGGGTGGATTTTGTGACTGCGACTAGTTCTCACCAAAAGGTATAAAGGGGGAAGAAAGGCTGGGCTTTCTTTTCGGCTTGCGTCATATTCTTCTACTACTTTTTTGTTTCTGTGCATGCTATGCACTATACCCCCCGGTCTTGGGGAGAGAAGGTTGATGATGATGATGATGATATATATATATATATATATATATATATATGATATATATATATATACTTAGCAACAACAACATATAACATATAAATCTATATGCTATATATATATATATATATATAGTTTGGAACAAGTTTAAAAGTAGTTTTGGAATCGTGGAACATAGGAACATGAAATGGTTAAGGTATATCGTGTACGAAGAGCAGCGAAGCAAAAGACTCTTCTTACACGTACCTCCTGTCTTCTTTGTGGCATGGTTTTATCTGGCTATTATCTTACCTTTTGGGAGAGAGCATTTTTCACCATCGCATCCAGAATAGTTAGTACCAATTTTATTTTATATATATATATATATATATATATATATATATATATATTCTTATATATATATATATATATGCTGCATATATATATACCCTGCTATGCTGCTATATATATACTTCTTAACTATATATATATATATATATATCAAGAATAATCTTATTAATGCATCTGTGATGTTAAAAATTAATGATGTTTAGTATTTATATATATATATATATATATATATATATATATATATATATATATATATATATATATATATATATATATATATATCTTCTTTCTATATATATATATATATATCTATATACTATTAATCTTATTCACCATTCCCTCTGGTAGATCCCTAGAGGGATCTGTCAGATGTCACCACTACAGAACATTCTCCAGGCATTTCTGTCGGTGTATACTCTTCTCTCCTAGACTTCTTCGATCGTCGCTTCTCTTGCTCCTACGGCCTCCCCCTATGTCATCCATCTATCTCCTTCTCGGTCTGCCCACCAGTCTTCGTTCTTCAGGTCTCCACTCCATCATTCTTCTCGGCCCCTCCCCCCCCTCACCCATCCTGTTAACAAGTCTGTACCATCGCAGCTGATTTCGTTGGACTTGTTCATTTATTGATTCGATCCTTAACTCCCGTCTTACTGCATCACTTCTTCTTTTATCCTTCTGATCACTCTCAAAACTCTCATATCTGACGCCTCCAATCTTCTCTTCTGCACTGTAGTCGGTGCCCAACATTCGGAACCATATATCAGCAAAGGTCTCAGCATTGACCTATATATTATGAATTTAGTCTTTGTTGGTATTGATTTTTCCTTCAGTATCAGGTATAGGACTCTCGCATGTTTGGCGAACTTCTTCATTCTCTCATTTAGCTCCTCACCCATTCCACTCCCACCTTCCAACACCACACCCAAATACTTAAATTTATCCACCTAATTTAATTTAATTCCCTCCAACACTATATTTATTTCTTCTTTCCCTGGCTTTTTTCATTACTTCTGTCTTTTCCGTATTTATTTTCATATTCATTTCTCTCATTTGGGTGTTCCACCTGTCCATCATATCATGCAGGCCTAGTCCCTCTTCTTTTGCTATGGCCGCATCATCTGCATATAGTAGAGTATACTCTCCATTTATTCTGCATATTCTTTTCAGATTGTAGTCCATGTATATTAATGGTGACAAGACACTACCCTTTCTGACTCCCATATTTCCCTTAAACTATCTCTAACTTCTTTGATCTACTCTTATCATATTTCTAGATCCATGATATGTACTTATTACTCTTATAAGTTTCTGTGTTATCCCGTCCTCCGGCTCTTCCATAATTTTCCACAGCTTTTCTCTGTTTACCCTGTCAAAAAGCTTTTCCCAGGTCTATGAATACCACATCTGCCCTCCTATTCCATTCTATCGTTTTTTCTATTAAGGCTTTCATATAGTATATTGGCCCTGTTGTACTTTTCCCGGCCCTGAAGCCATACTGCCAGTCTCCTATGTTATTATCAACTTTGTTTTCCAGCCTCCTCTCTAACACTCTTTCATTCATTTTCATCCTTACATCTCACAATAATATTATCTAGTTCTCCTATCGTCATTTCATTCTTCTTTAAATTCAAATTCACATTAAGGTTCTTTAAAGATTAATATCCTAACAGCCAAGGTACATTTCCATTTACCATTTCCGTACTCAACGAAAAACATCTACCCTCAATGCAGCACGGGATATCCAGTCTCTTCATACAGTTTTATATATATATATATATATATATATATATATATATAACAACAATACTATATTCTATATATATATATATATATATATATATAACAACATATATATATAACTCTTATATATATATATATACTACAAATGTTTCTTCTTTCTTTATCTACCTCTTTTCCCCAAGACTGGGGTAAGGTGCGTGTCATGCATCGGAAAAGAAAAGCAATAGAATATGACAAAAGTCAAAAAAGAAAAGGCATTACTTACTATATATATATATATATATATATATATATATATATATGTATAGCAACTTTAATATATAACATATATATATATATATATATAACTCCCAATAATAATATGTATGTATATATATATATATATATAATATATATATATATATATATAATATAACTATAAAATATATAATATAAATAATAATAATATTAATAATAATATATATATATATATATATATATATATATATAATAATAATAATAATATAATATATATAACAATATATATAACAATATAACTGCTCTTTGCTCTTTGCTATGTATATGTTGTGAATAAAGTACAACTAGCTGAGAAGTAAATGCGCACGTTAATGGCAATGGCGTATATAAAATAACTATATTTCACTTTTTATTGAGAGTATGGGTTTTAAACCACACCCTCCCTGATGGTAAAGTAGGTGTGTTACCACCCGACCACGAAGAGCTAAACGGAAACGTACCGTTTACTTCTGAAAGATTACATCTTCCCAAAAGAATAAGGTACGTCAGTCTGCCAGTGACCTTTGGCAGATCTCCCTTTAGCTCATCGTGGTCGAGATGTCAACCTCTGCTTTTACCATCCGGAAGGGCGGTTCAAACCTGGCAAAAAGAAAATCTAGGAATTTTATATGTACGCAACCGACCAATGTACCTTAACGCCATTTCATATTATTATTATTATTATTATTATTATTATTATTATTATTATTATTATTATATATATATTTATATATATATATATATATATATATATATATATATATATATATATATATATATATATATATATATATAAAGATGATATATATATATATATATATATATATATATATATATATATTCATCATCATCATCATCATCATCATCATCTACTACTACTACTACTACTACCTTTTCTCCCCAAGACTGAGGGTAAGGTGCGTACATGTATCGGAAAGAAAAGCAGTAGAAGAATATGACAAAAGTCGAAAAGAAAGCCCAGCCTTACCGCCCCTCTGTACCATTAATTAGTAAGAACTCGTCGCAATCAGAAAATCCACCCTAGAGCTTCATGGGACCACGACGGATCCTCACTATGGTAAATCGTCAAGTGTAGGGTTCATCCCCTCCAGGTGGGCCACAACCATACCCCCTCACAAAACCCGCCATTCTCTCCTATCATGCACCTTTCTTCTAGCCTCTGCAAACTCACATTTATCTCCTGAAGACATTCATTTACTGACTCAATCCACTTTTTCTTGGTCTCCCAGCCGGTCGGTTCCCAACACACTCACCACTATACATCCGCTTTAACCAACCATCATTCATCCTTTCACATGACCAAAACCATCTCAACATACTTTCATTTATTCTCTCGTTTACCCCTTTCTTCACACCACACAACTCTCTAATATGTTCATTCCTCATTTTATCAATTCTTCTCACACCTAGCACGCCCCTAAGATTGTCCATCTGAACACATTGAACTTTAGATCTATACTTCTTATTCCAGACCATAGTCTCACTACTATACAATAACATAGGTAACTAACATACCTCATGCAAAACCCTAGCGCACTCAGACTTAGTCCTTTTACTTTCACCAACGATTTAATTGCCAGCCACCTTCCCCATCATAGCTTTCCTACTACACTCTGCATCATCCTTCTTTTTCTCATCCAACATATACCTAAATATTTAAACAACTCACCCACTTGTTCCAGCTGCTCACCATCTTATAACTTCACACTGAGGACTGTGTCCTCCACTCACAACCATAACCTGCTTATCTACGTTTACTTTCAAACCCCCTCCTTTTACACACCCTGCCAAATCTCTACCAATCTCTCAAACTCTCTTCAGATTCGCCACAAAGAACCAAATCATCACATATAATATGTAGAGGCACCACTCCACTCATCTCCATTCTCCATCATTCTTACACCATTTAGGCCACCACTATCTCCTCCCACACACACTACACTCTACTTTATATATATATATATATATATATATATATATATATATATATATATATATATATATATATATATATATATATATATATATATATATATATATATGATCAAAATATAACAAATAGTATAAAGCTCTATTGGTCAGGTTACAGCAACTTATTGTGTGTGATTGACATCCAAAGGTTTGAATCCGGTACCTCTTTAATTCCTTTTCACGCAATCCAATTAGGGTAAAGTTGCCTCCCTTATGCAATCCACTATTACCCCTTCCAATATGAATACAATAGTTTGGTCATGTAGAAAGGATAGATGATAGTCGGTTGGTTAAGCGGATGTATAGTGGTGAGAGTGCTGGGAATCGACCGGCAGGAAGACTGAAGAAAATGTGGATTGAGTCAGTAAAGGAATGTCTGCAGGAGAGAAATGTGAATTTGGCAGAGGCGAGAAGAAAGGTGCATGATAAAACACTTTGGACCTACTGCTGTATCATTCGTTACAAATATCTTCAACAAATCCTGGACTTTTAACCATATCCCTCCATATTGGAAAAAAGCAATTATCATACCCAAATTAAAATCCAGAAAAGATCCCATACCGACCCATATCCCTTCTCTTCTCCTTGTGCAAACTAATGGAAAAGATCATTCTCACCAAAATCTAACCCCATTTTCACTCCCTAAATCACCAACATGTCTTTAAAAAATCCCATTCTACCTCAACAGCCCTAACAAATATTACACAAAACATCGTAAACTGGTTAAACACCATCCCACAGAACAATACTCCTGACTATTGACATTATTAAAGCCTTCTACACAGTACCTAGACAAATGTTCATTCAAAAAGTTCTAAATTCACCCTTCCGTAACAATTAACAAAAAATGGCTATCTAATTTTATATCTGGACTCACTGTTCAGGTATCCAGCAAACACCAAATCTCTAAAACTGTAAAACTAAGAAATAGAGTCCCCCAGGGAGCCATCTTATTCCTGTTTAACCTTTACAGCAAATATCCCTATCCCTTAAACTCCTAATTCAAAACTAATCACCTACGCAGATGACATAACCATAACCATATCAGACCCCTCAGTACCCACTGCCACAAATCTCTCAGATTTATCTAAACCACCTAGAAGCTTGGTTATCTTCCAACAGAATTCAGCCTCTGCCGAGAAATCATCTATAACCTTAATCACCACAGACAGACACCAATCATCCCTTCAACCAAGTAACCCTAAATAACTCCATCATCCCCTTGAACAAAACACCCAAAAGACACGGTATAACCTTTGACATCCACTTCACCTTTACACCTCATTCAAAACATCATAAGCACAGCAAACTAAAAATTAAATTTCTTACGAACTCAATCTCAACACAGGTTCAGCAACGAAACAACCACACTGTCAACTACATTCAAACAATTCTCAAAACTACAATTAACTATGGATGAACCGTCTGGTATCCTCTAACTTCGTCTACTAATAGAACTAAATTACATAGAATACAAAATACTGCCATACGAACAATCACAGGTTTCCTAAAAACCACCCCTATCCAACACATGCATGAAGAAACAAAAATTCTCCCCATTCAAGATCTAGGTATGATAGGAACACAATTCTACGCCAAGACTCTTGACCCTACCCACCCATGCCATAACACCTACAAGAACACACCATACATTCTTTAAGATCCCCACCCACTTCCCTGCCCTCTATTACAGCGAACTCTTTAGAACCATCCTCCCTCCCCAAACAACATATCTCTTTCAAAACCCATTCATTCACACAGCAATACCTCAATAACCGCCTACCAAATCACCTCATAAACTCCTGCACCCCCCGAAATATCTTCAATTCAAAACACACTCCCACGAAAGATGGAAATCTCACACTCTTGAATACAAACATAGGTTTCGACCTCAAGACACACTCTCCCCACTCTGTCGTAGATGCTTAATAGAAGCTGAAACTGTCGAACACCTTCTGCTGATGTGCCCCCCACACGCTCCCTACAGAATGGTCTATCAAATCTCCCTAAGAGACCTGTGGCTCAGCCCGGTTAAGGTTGCCGGGTTTCTGGAAATGACATGGACCCCCAAATAAGGAGAACCCACGGGCAATAAATAAATATGTGGGTTCGAATGAAACGACTCTATTACCCCTAGCAGTCCCTTTTCAGAGAAATGAACTGCTCCGTTATTAAACTTAGTGTATTTAGTAGATTAGGATCTACTTGTAAAATTTGTTTTGAGAAATTGAGAAATTATTATTATTATTATTATTATTATTATTATTATTATTATTATTATTATTATTATTATTATTATTATTATTATTATTATTATTATTATTATTATTATTATTATGCACGAGCAGCTTTAACTGAATGCTAGTTAAATAAATATGTAAGTCTTAAGTGTAAAAACCCCTCTCCTCTTACTAGTATTGTCTCCTCTTCACTTGCCTTTTATTAAAAGTCTCCACTGTGCATTGTTGTAATTGTGTGACGGCTTTGCATTTCCCTAACACCCCCACCCCTCATATGGTTTATTTTCATAATTTTAATAAATATTGCATTGTTATAATCATGGACTTACATCTTAGTGACTTAGTAATTCCTGATTTAGGTGAAATGTAATATGTGAAGTGATGATTTTAATGTCATAAACATTTCCACATGTTCGTTTTAGTATAGTAGCTTTTAATGTTTTTTTATTTAATTTTTTTTATTTTTTTTTTATCTATCTAAATATTTGAAACTTAAAACGGTGCCACATATTTTTCTTTTTAATGTCTTATTTTAAGCTGCTTTTCACTACTCTTATTGCTCACGGTTAAAGTACAGTACATATATATATATATATATATATATATATATATATTTTTATAATATATATATATATATATATATATATATATATATATATATATATATATATATATATATATATATATATATATATATATATATATATATATATATATATATATATTACTTCATATTGCTTATTTTTGTTTCGAACACGCTAATATAACAAACAAATGGTAAAATCATATGAAAATATGCCAGATTCGCATGACTATGCTGCGAAAAGTCATATATTTCCATAGTGTTGCGAATCTGGCATCTTTCTTATGAAGTGTTCATTCGTTTGTTTCATATTAGCACGTTTAAAATAAAAATATAATTAGGAAATAATATAGTTTATTTATAATAGTGATTGAGTCATTCAAAGTTATGAATGACTTTTATATTATATCTATATATATATATATATATATATATATATATATTACATAATATATATATATATATATATATATATATATATATATATATATATATATATATTAAATATATATGCTATAATATATATATATATATATATATATATATATATATGCTATTCAGTAGAATCTTTCAATGAATGTTTAATTTTTTAACTTAAAATATTTAAAAACTAATAATTATTATTATTGTTACCTAAATGATGAAGTAAATGCTTTTTCTACATGACAAATTTTTTTTACGGAGGAGAAGATGTGTGTGGAATGAGATGCTTTAACAATGCAGACACCTGCTAAATGAGCAGGATTTATTTTAATAGGATAGAATTGCAGTTAGAAAGAGTATTACAGGTGTTGTACAATTCACAATGAAAAATTAAAAAATAAATAAAAATAAATGTAATTAGCAATTAACAGCAGTTGGCCACTCTTCGCCGAACATCCCTGGTGTGTTGACACTTTTGTATATATGACATCTTGAGAAGGATTTTGTTGTGCTATGTTGTAGACAAGTTAGGTGTCAAACTATTAATGATGGGGTTAGTAATAATGTTCAGTAACAAATTGTTTTTATATTATATACTCTTCGAGCGAGAGGACGCTGTTGTTTCAATACTCCCGCGTAGCAGTCTGAGTTTTATTTTCCTGGGGGCAAGAATTTAAACTCGGCTGCGAACACTTGGTGGTGGTGGTGACAGGCTTGTGATAGCCGGCCTTAAAGTTCGATTTCCTGTAGTCCCCCCATGTTACCCTCTGAGAAGGGGATTAAGCACGTTAAAAGGAAGTTTATATATATATATATATATATATATATATATATATATATATATATATCAATATTAAGTTATACATATATATATATATACATATATAATATAAAATATATATATATATATATATATATATATATGTAAAGAAAATAGTACTTATGTTATAAAAAAGTAACTGTTAAATAGAGAAAGATGTCTCCTGCCACTTCGGTAAATTATGGGAATGAGGGGAAAAGGAATGTGAATATATGCACTCATCATATTTCATTATAATAAATAGATTTGTATTCTTCTTAGTTCACTTTAAGAACGTTTTATCAGTGGAACTTGAAGGTGGTGAACTTCTTCTGAAAATATTTTCTCCAAAAATTTTTCAGCTTATGAGTTTATATACATATTCCCATTTTGAAACATTCTTAGAGAACTCTTTGCATATACGCTTATTAAGCAGTGCTGCTTTGAGCATTTTTTTTTTTTTAGTGGAACCAGTCCGTTAATATTTCATACTATTCAAGATGTTTCTTGTTTCAACTCTTTCATCTAAAAATGTCTACGAGACTTTTTCTTATTTAAGATGTTAATCTGTATTATTATTGTATTTTTTGCAGTAATTAATAACATTTCCACAAAAATTTTAGTAGTTTAGAATAAGTTACAAAAGTACTTTGTACTCTTTTGTAAATTGCTTTGATATTTTTATAAGTGAATGATAAATTTATCAACAAATACATACCGTAACAGTTAAATATAGTTCGAAAAATGAATAAAATGTTTTAATTATAAATGTAGATTTTGTTTTCAAAAAATCAAAGCAATAATCTTTTTTAGGTAATAACAAGTCTCATTCGTTTAAGTGAAATTTTTTCATGAAATTAAGTGAAATTTTTCATGAAATGTAAATTTCCATTTGAACAACAACCACTGTTTTTTATGAATCTCTCATTTGTATAATAGTTTTATTAGTTGGGTCTAATATAATTATACACGAAATCAAAATTTGTACTTTTTTTTTTCTTTGTTCAAGCAAGACTTTCCACATTAATTTTATGATTCTGTCTACCAGTATAGCATCAATTAACCGGTCTGTCAAAGTGGATGATAGGAGCCATTCGTAGGACAGCTACTAAGCCCTATCTCGTATAGGATAGGGACTAACATTTACTCCACAAAATGAATATTATAAAATGAAACGAGAGTGGATGTCTATAGCCCCCTATCAGGTCTTAAAACATCTACCAGATCTATTTCTAAAGCTTGGCTCCTACTTATATATATATATATATATATATATATATATATATATATATATATATAGAGATATAAATATACAATAATAATAATATATATATATATAACAACAGCAATAACCAATATATAACTTAAGAACCAATATATATCGTATTGTAAACCAACTATATCTACGCTTTTAATTAGATATGTATAATAATAACCTTATAACATATATATAACCTTATATATAAACTCTTTCTTAATATATATATAACAACAACATAATATATATATATATATATATATTTAGTTAAAAAATATAAATGCTATATAACTCAGCTTAAGTTATATATTTTTATAACCTTTATAATAACGCATAATATATATATATATATATATGTGCGTTCATATTCTTCCAACTTATCCTCCAGGCAACATATTACTGACCACCATTTATCCACATATCATATACACATACTTAAAGTACCCTCTTCTAGATAACACTTTACAACATCCCTACTACTCATATCCCTATTGTGTGGGAAGAAAGAATTGCCCACATCGTATGTCCTGCGTGTCGTAGGAGCCGACTAGGGACGGTGATAGTTGGGTTGGCTGCCTACACCATCTATTTCTTGCCAGGAATGCTAATGCAGGCCTCGGAAGTCGTGATTGCTTTAAAAGGCCACGTATCTTTCGGCGAAATTGTATGAATCGTATGGGTACATGGAATGCCAGAGGAATAAATGTTGAGGAGAAGAGAGAGGTGATGAATGTATTTAGAAAGGGCAAATTTGATTTGCTACGTAACAGAAACAAAGATGAAAGGAAACATGATGAATTTGAGAGTGGTGTGGTGTGAAATGTGTGTGTGCTCGTGTGAAATGAATGAGAGAGGAAGAGAAGGAGTTGCAATTTGATGAGTGACCTGGGTACAAAGATATGGTAGACTTTGATTGTGTAAGTCCTAGAATTTCTAATGGTTAAATTTAAGTTTGAAAAGGTCAAGGGTATGTGTGGTTGTGATGTATGGTCCATCTGAGGGAAACGTTGAAGAGAGTACGATTTTTGGGATAATCTGAATGATGTTTTGGATGGGGTGAGTAGGAGCTTCAGATTGATTGTGTTGGTGATCTAAATGGTTGGATAGGTGATCAAAAAAAGGATGGTATAACAGGTGGATTTGGGGTGTCAGGAGAAAATGAGGAATGGTAAGGAAGGTGATTGATTTCTGTGAAGAGAGGTATGTGTGTAAGTAATACTTTTCTTTAAACAAGGTATCCATAAGTATACTAGAGTTGAAGTAGGTAGAGAGATGGTAGAAAAGTATGATTGATTTGGTGTTGGTGAAGAAGGAGATGTTGAAGTATGTGTTGGATGTTAAAATAGTCAGTGAGGGGTTTAGAATGGGATTATCGGATCATTATATTGTTCTGTGTAAGAAATTAAGTTGGTGAGGCTTGTGGATGAAGAGGAAGAGGTGATACGAAGAGGAGTAGGTAAATTAAAGAGTGAAGTTAAGTGAGCAAGATTAATAAAGATAAGTATGTAAGAGCGCTCGCTAGTAAATCAGTTGAATGTGAACAAGTTGATACTGAACAAATCTGGGGGCAAATGAAAGAAGCAATTGTTAGTAGTGCAAAGGAAGTATGTGGATGTGCTAAAGTAGGAAGTAAGAATGTTAACAGTGAATGGTGGAATGAAGAGGTGATAGAGAGAAAAGCGGTTAAAGGTAAAAAAGAAGCATGGTTGAATGTAGTAAAAACAAATGATGAAGACTCAAAGAAAGATACTTGAAATTATATAAGGAGGAAAAAAATACTAAAAAGGTGTATACGTAGGAGAAAGGAAAACAAGAGGTAAATGGAGCAGTTTGGAAGGAGGATGAATGAGGACTTACAAGGGAATGAGAAGCTCTTTTGGAAGGAAGCGCGAAAGGTTAAGAATGAGAATAAGGGAATCTGCTTAGAATAATGAATAGGAATGGTGCTTTTGTAACTGATGAAATGGGTGTGAGAGGAGTGTGGAAAGAACACTTCGAAAATCAGCACAATATTAACAGTAATGAAGAGGTGATAGTGAATGTGTGTGGGTTTGATGGTGCAAGAAGGAATAGGTATGTTGGGGATGAGGTTATTAGTAAGGAGGAGGTAATGGGTAGAGTGAAGAAAGTTAAGAATGGTAAGTAAAATCTGCAGGTATAGATGAAATTACTGGTGAAATGATCAAAAAGGGAGGCGCGGAGTTGAGATGGTGATTGATTGGATTTGGAAGTTGTGTAATAAAGCGTTTATGGAGGGTATAGTTCCAAGGGATTGGAGGAGAGCGGTAATAGTACCCTTATATAAGGGTAAGGGAGATAAGGGGAACTGTAGAAATTTTAGGGGAATAAGTTTATTGAGTGTTGTAGGGAAGGTATATGCTGGTATTTTGGTCGAAAGAGTGCGTCGAGTGACTGAAGGACTGATTGGTGAAGAACAAGGTGCGTTTAGGAGTGGTAGAGGATGTGTGGATCAAATCTTTACATTGAAACAAATGATTGAAATAGAGCAGAACAGAATAAATTGTATTTAGGTTTTATGGATTTGCAACAGGCGTATGATAGAGTTAATAGGGAAGGTTTATGGCAGGTGTTAGTGATATATGGTGTTGGTGGTAGGCTTCTGAATGGAGTCAAAGTATGTATGACGATAGTGAACGTGTGTAAGAATAAATGGTGTCAATATTGATGAATGGTTTAAAGTTAATAGCGGAGTAAGAACAGGGTTGTGTTATGTCTCCTTGGTTATTCAATTTGTATATGGATGGGGTTATGAAAGAATTCGAGGTGGGGATGGCAGGAAATGGTGTTAGAATGGTGGAGAATGGAGATGAGTGGAGGGTGCCCACCTATTATATGTATGGAGATGATTTGGTTCTGTGTGGTGAAGATCTGAAGAGAGTTTGAAGAGGATTGGTAGAAATTTGGCAGGGTGTGTGTAAAGGGAGGAGTAAAGTAATTGTAGTTAAGAGTAAGGTTATGGTTGTGAGTGAGGACACTCCTCAGTGTGAGATTATGTTAGATGGTGAGCAGCTGGAGCAAGTGTCTGAGATTTAAATATTTAAGGTATATGTTGGATGAAGAAAAGGGAACGGACGATGCAGAGTGTAGTAGGAGAGGAAAGTTGTGTGAATGGCAGGAAGGTGGCTGGTGCAATTAAATCACTGTTGGTAATTTAAAGGGACTAAGTCTTGAAGTGTGCTAGGGTTTACATGAGGTATGTTGTTACCTGTGTTGTGTATAGTAGTGAGACTATGGTCTGGAATAAGTATAGATCTAAAGTTCAATGTGTTCAGATGGACAATCTTAGGGGTGTGCTAGGTGGCAGAGAAGAATTGGTAAGAGTGAGGGAATAGACATGTTGAGAGTGGTGTGAATTAATAAGAAGAAAGGGGTAAATAGAGAATAGTGAAATTATGTTGAGATGGATTTGGTCATATGGAAAGGATGAATGATAGTCGGTTGGTTAAGCAGTGTATGGTGGCGAGTGTGTTTGGGAACCAACCTGTTAGACCGAAGAAAAAGTGGATTGAGTCGGTAAACGAATGTTTGAAGGAGAGAAATGTGAGTTTGGTAGAGGCGAGAAGAAGGTGTATAACAGGAGTGAATGGCGAGGAAGTTGAGGGGAGGGTATGGTTGTGGCCCACCTAGGCCAAGGATGAACCACCCATTGACGATCACCAAAGTGAGAGATATCCTTTGTCCATGAAGCTTTGGGGTGGACACTTTCTGACTGCGATGAGTTCACACTAATTAATGGTACTGAGGGGCGTAAGGCTGGGCTTTCTTTTCGACTTGTGTCATGTTCTTCTACTGCTTTTTCTTTTCCGATGCCGTCGCGCACCTTACTCCCATTCTTGGGAAAATATAAGGAAGATGAAGAAGAAGAAGAATATATATATATATATATATATATATATATATATATATATATGCTATATATATATATATATATATATATATATATATATATATATATATATTTCTTTGCTATATACTATATATATATATATATATATATATATATATATATATATATATATATATAGATATATATATATATATATATATATATATATATAAACTTGAAAGTTGCTCGTTTGCAGCATGTCATAATCGTCTTCTCTTTCTTCTACTTATGGTTGTACACTTTCTACTTTCCGTTTTTTGTTTATATGGTCTCTTATTAATAGAATTATTAAGTGGTCAAGAATGGATTTAATTTTTACTCACTCAATATTAATGCACAATCTGTAATCAATTACAAAACCAGGGAATTCAGGTTTATTCTCGATTTATATTTGAGTAACCTTGAAATTTTTAGAAACTGCAGTGAAAATCTTTTAGAATGTTGGTTTTCATGAAACACTCACTCAAAATATTAACAAAATTTAATTTATTAAAATTATTAATCTAATAAATGTTTTACATCTATAATTACCAGTGTATCACCGTTTCCTTTTATTACTTTTTTTTTTTTTTTTTTTTTTTTTTTAACATCTCCATCATGTTTAGTGCATGAATAATGTTGTCAATGTTGTTGGTATTGGTAGAACAGGTTAAGCAGCTCTTGTGTTTGTATTTATTAAATGGTATGAAAAGAGTAGGAAAAATCTTTTTTTTTTTTATTAGGAAAATAAATGTAATATTTAACTTCTTAATACTTTGACACTTAACAATGCATTTGATTTTGTTTCTTCATTAGTAGTAATTGTATTTTTTTTCAGGCACGTAGAAGTGTTCGTCCCCGAATATTAAAATTTGGAAGTGGAGTGAAAGCTCTCTACGATTTTTTGACATTTATAGCCGCAAGATTATGTTTAAGCTACATCGTGTTCCCCTTTGTGTTACTGAGGTTTTGGTCTAGCATTCATGTGTTCAAGTAAGTGTTTTTTGCTTCTCTAATTTGTTGATGCTAATGAAAGAAAACTTTAGATATTTTATTCAGAGGAGCCCAGGTTTTTGTAGTCAAAGGATTATATATATATATATATATATATATATATATATATATATATATATATATATATATATATATATATATATATATATATATTTTTTTTTTTTTTTTTTATATATATATATATATATATATATATATATATATATATATATATATATATATATATATATATATATATATTATTTTTATTTTTTAAATATAAACGTTTGTCATTAATTATAATTTGTTAAGACATTTAAAATATACCCCCAACTGTCAAATACAAGATAACAATACACCTCCCATATAAATTATTACCACGATAATTTTGCATAGTTAGGGGTGGCAGGGGTAGGGGTTAGACTGATGGAGAATTGTAGGGAGTGGAGGGTGCCCTGCTTATTGTACTCGGATGATTTGATTTTGTGTGGTGGTGAATCTGAAGAAAGTTTGAGGGGTTTGAAAGTAAGTGTAGATAAGATTAAGATGATGATGGTGGATGAGGGGAGTCTGTAGTGTGAAATCATGTTGGATGGTGAGCAATAGGAACAAGTATCCGAGTTTAAATATTTAGACTATATGTTGGATGAAAAGGGAATCTATAATGTAGAGTGTCGTAGGAAAGTTGTGAGTGGTAGGAAGGTGGCTGGTTTAATTAAATCTTTGAGGAAAACAAAGGGACTCATGAGTTCACTAGGGTTCTGCATGAGTTTATATTGTTTCCAGTGTTAATGTATAGTAGCGAAACTGTGGTGTGGAATGTGCATTCTGTTTAAATGAATAATCTTAGGAGCATGTTAGGTGTGAGAAGAATTGATAAAATGAGGAATGATCGTGTTAGGGAGGTGTGGTGTGGTGTGGTGTGGTGTGAAGAGAGGCGTGAATGAGAGAATAAATGAGTATATTTAGATGATTTGGTCATATGGAAAGGATGGATGGATGACAGCCGGTTGGTTAAGCGGGTGAATAGCGGTGAGTGTGTTCGGAATTGACCGGTTGGAAGACCAAAGAAAAAGCTTTTATTTGGTTAGAGAGTGTCTGGAGGAGAGGAATGTGAATTTATCGCAAGCCACAGGATGGATTGGTGCATAATACGAGTAAATGGCGCAGTTTTGAGAGGGAGCATGGTTATGGGCCTTGCCCAGGGGATGAACCCTGAGATTGACGAAATGCCACGGTGGGTGACTGTCACAGTGTTGTAAAGCATCAGGGCTGATTTTGGCTGTGACGGTGTCACACTTAAGGGTATGAGAGGGGAGGTTGTGCGGGGCATCCTTCTTCGACTAAGGTCATGGTCTTCTACTTAACTATTTTGTTTTCAGTACATGTTTGCCTCCTCCCGCCCCCATTTGTGGGGAACCGAGGGGCATCTGATGATGATGATTTTGGGTTTGAAGTTAAAATAAGTTTAAATCCCCCAAGTTGGTGAGTAATTAATCATGATGGAGTGCACTAAAAGCATAATTAAAAAAACTAATGCAATGTTATTTTTCGTGTGGGAAAAAAGGTAGATTATTAAGATTTAAAATACTTGTATACGTAAACCATATATTGTTTGATGCTTATTTTTTAATTGTTTGTTTATTCGTCTACTTACTGACCTCATTACTTTCAGCTGCCTTAGGTATTACTTACACGTCCTGGGACTGTTAGCAATATTCATACTGCCTTTAGCGTTACCCCCTTTAAGAGACACAAAATGGGGGAGTCAAAACCTCAGAAACCAAACCAATCAATGGCATTTCTTCAAGCATAATAAAAGAAAGTTTTGAAAATAAGAAAATAGTTGAAGAGATTTCACAAAAGAAAGTAAATTAAAGTTTTTAATCCTTTGTGCCAATATATATATATATATATATATATATATATATATATATATATTTTTATATAATGCTATACTATATATATATATATATATATATATATATATATATATATATATATATATATATATATATATATATATAATGATTTTTAATACCTAAAAATTTGTTTAATTTTAATAATTTTGCTTTATGGAAAAGGCATAATATTTATTATAAAATGATTATGAATCTGAAAAAGGATTTTTTAGTTTCTCTCTTTTGAGATTGTATTTTACGGTCCCTTCTCTACTTGCGTTTAAAACGCACGTCGTTGACACCGCTTTTAAAGCGTTCGTATAGATGGGCTTTTACGCTGTTGGTTTTATAATGTGATTTAGTCTCAATAATATTATTATTAGGATTATTGAATTGAAGTTTTACCGTTTTTGAGGGAGAAATTTTTTTAATGATTTTTGGTTAAAGGTGATTAATTTTATGTGGTCACGTAGATAACTAATTATCATTGTTATTATTGTTGTTATTACCAAATAGCCTCTACTAATTATACCCCCCTTTTTTAAAGCCAAAGAATTATTTAGTTATGTAAATTTGAATTGCCCTCCCCCATACCCAACCCTCTCCGCTTACCCCTTATACAATTCCTTACCATTTGTGATAAATCGTAAAGAAATGAATAAATCTGTTAATTTGATCTTGATGACGAACCTCATCATGACTCTTAAATAAAATTAATAATAAGGAGGAGAAAAAAATCAATTATTTGTTTTTAGTCTTAGTAACACGTAGGAGTAAAGAATGTTTTCACAAAATTAAAAGTTTTTGCAAATAACTTTTATTAATAAAGTATGTGCACACAGATAACTTAAACTTTGTTATATAATTTATTGTTGTAATGATCTTAATATTTTACAATAATTATATAATTTATTGTTGCAATCATATAATATTATACAATTTAATCTTTCACGCTTATTAAAAGGAATGGAGAAAATAAAAGTGGTAGACTAGTTTTAATGTTTTACTGTGGGAATTATTGTATTTTTTTCGTTTTGCGAAATGCACTAATACTACTTGTACAATTTTTAATAATATATATATATATATATATATATATATATATATATAATATATATATATATATATATATATATATATATATATATCACGCTATATATATATATATATATATATATATATATATATATATATATATATATATATATATAATTTGTACTTAATGAAATTAAGTAATACGCATTTTAACATGTATGCTGTTGTATAGTTAATGACGAAAACTGTGAACTGATTTAAGTATATTGGTTACTTATTTTAAAAAAATAAGGTGAATGATAGTTTTCTACCTTAAATGGTTTTAATTAAGTAAATACCTGTGGTATTGTAATTTTAGATGCCTCATGTAAAATAACCCAAAATTAAAATATATTTTTTATTTCTTATTTTACAATAAAGCTTCCAGAATGTTGTTTTACAAATCTTTGTTTTTAAATACGCCTAAAATTTCGAGATTGATTAATATATAATAATTTATGAGTAACGGTGTTTAGGTTTAAGAACAAGTTTAAATATTATTGGTTTGACATTTGGTTTAATGGTATGTAAAATGTCTTAAAATTCAAGGAGTGTTTCTCTCCAGTCAGCATATATTGTATAATCCTGGAATAGATTAGGAATTCTTTAAAATTGAAGGTAAATGTGGAGGAAGAAAATCAGGATTCTGAAATAGTGAGACTGTGGAAAGAAAGTTTCTAGCAATATTCCGAGTCTTAACGCTTAACATCTAATCTTCAAAAGATTTGGCAACAGTAAGCAAAATAGTTGATCATTTTAATCCCTCTTCCCTATTTTAGAATGATGGAGAATGGAAGAGCGTGGAGGGTGCCCTACCTATTATATGCGGATGATTTGGTTTTGTGCGGCGAATCTGAAGAGAGTTTGAGAGGATTGGTAGAGAGATTTTGCAGTGTGTGTAAAAGAAGGGGTTTGAAAGTAAACGTAGGTTATGGTTGTGAGTGATGACAGTCCTCGGTGTAAAGTTGTGTTAGATGGTGAGCAGCTGGAACAAGTGTCTGAGTTTAAATATTTAGGATATATGTTGGATGAAAAGGGAACGGATGATGCAGTGTAGTAGGAAAGTTGTGATAGGAAGGTGGCTGGAGCAATTAAATCCTTGATGGATGTAAAGGGACTATGTCTTGAATGTGCTAGGGTCTTACATGAGGGTATGTTGTTACCTTTGTTAATGTATAGTAGTGAGACTATGGTCTGGAATAAGAGGTATAGATCTAAAGTACAATGTGTTCAGATGGACAATCATGGGAGTGTTAGGTGTGAGAAGGATTGATAAAATAAGGAATGAACGTAACAGAAAGTTGTGTGGTGTGAAGGAAGGGGTAAATGAAAGAACGTTGAGAAGGTTTGGTTATGTGGAAAAGAAGGATGATAGCCGGTTGGTTAAGCGGATGTATAGTGGTTAGTATGCTGGGAATCGACTGGCTGGGAGACCGAAGAAAAAGTGGATTGAGTCAGTAAAGGAATGCCTGGAGAAGAGAAATGGGAATTTGGCAGAGGCGACAAGAAGGGTGCATAATAGGAGTGAATGGCGGGGTTTTGTGAGGGGGTATGGTTGTGGAAAACCTGGGCCAAGGGATGAACCCCACATTGACGAGATGATATAGTGAAGGTCCGTCGTGGTCCCGTGAAGCTCTAGGGTGGATTTTCTGACTGCGACGAGTTCTCACTAAAAGTTATAAAGGGGGTGGTAAGCCTGGGCTTTTTTTTTCGACTTGCGTCATATTTTTCTATTTTTCTGTTTCCGGTGCATGTTGCGCACCTTACCTCAAGTTTTGGGGAAAGAAGGTGGGTGATATATAGGCCCATATATATATATATATATATATATATATATAATAACATATATATATATATACTTATATATTTATATATATATATATATATACCGAAAAATACTATATTTTATATATATATATATATATATATATATATATAACTTATATATATATATATATATATATATAATATATATAAATAAAAGAAGAAATAGGTATTTTGGGGATGAGGTTATTAGCAAGGAGGAGGTAATGGGTAGAAGTGAGAAAGTTGAAGAATGGGTAAAATCTGCAGGTATAGATGAATTACTGGTGAAATGATCAGAACAGGCAGAGATGGTGATTGATTGGATTTGGAAGTTATTTAATAAAAAAGCGTTTATGGAGGTATAGTTCCAAGGATTGGAGGGAGAACAGTAATAGTACCCTTATATAAGGATATGGGAGATAAGGGGAACTGTAGAAGTTATAGGGGAATAAGTTTATTAGTGTTGTAGTGAAGGTATATGCTGGTATTTTGGTCGGAAAGAGTGCGTCGAGTGACTGAGGACTGATTGGTGAAGAACAAGGTGCGTTTAGGAGTGGTAGAGGATGTGTGGATCAAATCTTTACATTGAAACAAATGATTGAGAAAATGAGGGAGAAGAAGAATAAATTGTATTTAAGATTTTTATGCAATAGGCGTACGATAGGGTTAATAGGGAGGCATCTCTAGCAGGTGTTAGTGATATATGGTGTTGATTTGTAGGCTTCTGAATGGAATCAAGTATGTATGACGATAGTGAGGCGTGTGTAAGAATAAATGGTGTCAATGGTGATTGGTTTTAGGATTAATAGCGGAGTGAGACAGGGTTGTGTTATGTCTCCTTGGTTATTCAATTTGTATATGGATGGGGTTATGAAAGAATTCGAGGTGGGATGGCAGGAAATGGTGTTAGAATGATGGAGAATGGAGATGAGTGGAGGGTGCCCTACCTATTATATGCGGATGATTTGGTTCTGTGTGGCGAATCTGAAGAGAGTTTGAGAGGATTGGTAGAGAGATTTGGCAGAGTGTGTAAAAGGAGGCGTTTGAAAGTAAACGTAGATAAGAGTAAGGTTATGGTTGTGAGTGAGGACAGTCCTCAGTGTGAAGTTGTTAGATGGTGAGCAGCTGGAACAAGTGTCTGAGTTTAAATATTTAGGATATATGTTGGATGAGAAGGGAACGGATGATGCAGAGTGTAGTAGGAAAGTTGTGAATGGCAGGAAGGTGGCTGGTGCAATTAAATCGTTGGTGAATGTAAAGGGACTAAGTCTTGAGTGCGCTAGGGTCTTACATGAGGGTATGTTGTTACCTGTGTTATTGCATAGTAGTGAGACTATGGTCTGGAATAAGAGGTATAGATCTAAAGTTCAATGTGTTCAGATGGACAATCTTAGGGGTGTGCTAGGTGTGAGAAGAATTGATAAAATGAGGAATGAACGTATTAGAGAGTTGTGTGGTGTGAAGAAAGGGGGTAAATGAGAATAAATGAAAGTATGTTGAGATGGTTTGGTCATGTGGAAAGGATGAATGATAGTCGGTTGGTTAATTAAGCGGATGTATAGTGGCGAGTGTGTTGGGAACCGACCGGCTGGGAGAGCGAAGGAACGAAGAGAAGTGGATTGAGTCGGTAAACGAAGATGTTTGAAGGAGAGAAATGTGAGTTTGAGTTTGGGGTAGAAAGAAAGGTGTATAACAGGAGTGAATGGCGGTGTTTAGTAAGGGATATGGTTGTGACCCACCAGAACTTTATCTGAACCTTATTTTGACTATATAACATGCTCAATGTCCATCCGGTCCCATGAAGCTCTAAGGTGGATTTTTTTACTGTGGCGAGTTCTCACTAATTAATGGTACAGAGGGGGCGGTAAGGCTGGGCTTTCTTTTCGACTTTTGTCATATTCTTCTACTGCTTTTCTTTTCCGATGCATGTTACGCACCTTACTCCCAGTCTTGGGGGAAAAAAAGGAATATATATATATATATATATATATATATATATATATATATATATATATATATAACCCATATATATATATATATATATGCTATATATATATATACTAACTATATATGATATATATATATATATATATATATATATTTTGTTATATCGATCGGCTTCCGCGGACAACTCCCTCTTTTCATCAAATGCATTCTGTCAAACAGATCCATCCAGGTTTGGTGCTCTTCTATTCTGTCATGCCACTTTACTCTGGATGAAGGCGTTCCGCAGGTAGTGTTTAAAGAGTACTATTTGCTCTCAGTTTAATGAAATATCGTTACTTTCTATCCCAGCGACTGTCAATTTTTCTCTCTATGTTGATGACCTTGCGTTATATATAGCCGGTTCCAGGCTGACTTTTTCCGAACGGCAACTTCAACTAGCTATTGAGAATATTTCACAATGGGGTAACTCCCATAGCTTCCATTTCTCTCCCACCAAAACCTCAGCAGTGCTTTTTAAGAAAAAAGGGAATCGAAGAACTTGCCATCTTCCAGCAAATCTAACCTTATACGGTTCGCCCATTCCTGTTACTTCACAGGTCAAATTTCTAGGACTAATTCTAGATGACCACTTAACATATGTACCGCATATTAAACACCTGAAAACAACTTGTCATCACTCGCTTGACCTGTTACCTCATTTCGCCTCAAAATCTTGGGGTACTGATCGCAAATCCATTTTACGCCTCTACATCGCCCTAAGCCGATAGAAACTGGACTATGGCTGTGCAGTCTACGGCCAGACCTCTACAACACTACTACACCTATTAGATCCCATCCAAAATGAGGCGAATCTCCACTGGAGCCTTCCGATCGTCCCCCCTGGTGAGCCTCGAAGTTGAAGCCAATGTGATTACATTATGTGAATATGTGAATTATGTGAATACATTATGTGTACAAGCTATCTTCATTTTCAAACCCCAATACCGTCTGCTCTGACACTGATTCTGCAGGAGATACCTCAGAATCCCAATTACTGGCCATTTGCAAACACGGTTCATAACATTCTAAATTTCCTTAACATCCCTTTGCAAAAGGTGCTGCCTTTCTCTTACGACGAAGGACACACACCTTGGCTATTCCCCGCTCCCACCATTTGCTTGGCTCTGACCTCTCTTTCCAAATCTAGCCATCCGGCTGCCCTGTTAAAAGCATAATTCCGGTCTCATTCCGCAGTTCATGATGAATTTACTCCTGTTTACCGACGGCTCTAAAACAGGGAACAGTGTGGGTGCATCTGCTGTCTTTCTTGACCGCAACCTCTTCCATACCCTCCCCACTCATGCTTCAATTTTTACGGCAGAATTAATAGCTATAATGATTGCCCTTTCTCGATTCTAATCCTTAACCAAGATCACTCTTATGTCATTTACAAGCGCTTAAAACCCCTTATTCTAAAAACACAATGGTATCCGCTGTACAATAATTTCTTCGGCTGCTCCATTCCCGTAAGAAACAAATTATTATGTTGGACCCCCTCTCATGTAGGGGTAACTGGCAATGAAATCGCAGATAGAGAGGCCAAAATGGCCGCCTCCTCTCTTCGGAGTTCCAGGTACCTCCCAGATGCCATTCGACAAGCCAGCCTCCCTTCAATTGATTACTATCCTGCTCTCCCACAAGGCTTTCAATCTTGTTGGCAAGAGTGCTGGACGAGTGATCAGAGGGGTGAAACTCAGAAATATAAAGCCGAGCATTGGTGAGTGGTCTTTCTCTCACAAACGAAAGCGCTTACAGTCCTCCGTATTGGCCACACACCAATATCACTCACAGTCACTATATGTCACGGGACCCCTCCCATTTGCCAATTTTGCCGCAGCCATACCCCGCAATCTGATCGCCATATCTTCATTGATTGCTCTCAGCTGGACCCTATTCGCCGTCGTCACTTTCCTACTTTACGATCTATAACACCTTCTAAAAGATTATCCCCTATTTTATCTGAATCTTCCCAATATATAACTCTATTTTTTTATCTCCAAGAAGTGAATATTCTTTATAATATTTGATTTTGTTATGTAATATTAGGACTATTTATAATGCAAGGATACACTTTTATTTAGTTATTTATTTATTTTTGACTGACTGAATATTCATTTCGCCATTCAAACTTCCTTTGACGTTTGAAATATCTATGTGCCTGGGCCCGACCATGGTGTTGATTTTTCAGCCCAGTGTGGCCGCTTCTTTGTGAGCCGTGGTGGGTCCTGTACACTGACTCAAAAAAAAAAAAATATTTATATATATATATATATATATATATATATATATATATATATATATATATATATATATATATAATATATATATATATATGCCGCTATATATATAAATATATATATATATATATATATATATATAAATATATATATATATATATATATATATATATATATATATATATATATTAAATATAAAATTTTACTGAGCAAAAAGAATTGAAAGTGCCAATATAATTAGTTAATATTTTATTGAAACATTTATTTGCAATATGAAATTATTCCGATAGTTTTACTAATATCATTTTTTTTCAAATCTTTTATTATTCATTTAATATACAAAAGGTCATACAGCAGTCCGATTTTTTCTTCAAATTGAAGAAAGAAGTGATAACCATTTTGAAGCATTTAAGTAAAAACTTTGAATGTAGAAACATCCTTTACGCAATCAAATATGTTTACTGATTTATAATATTTAGTGATTTCTACACAGTATGTACAATTTAATACTTCACTTAGATGAAATAACCGCAAATGACTATTCAGCACACTTACGATTCTTGAAGAGAAGGATTTTAAAAGTAAATCTAATGCAGAAAAAAATATTTAATAATAAGAAAAATAAAAATTAATTTATATGAGTACGACTAGAATATTGGACTAGTTTATTCAGCTTATCACTTTTTTAAATTGTTAAATAATATCAATTCTAATTTTAATTAGTTACAATTAGTGATGTATTGAGTCCACTTTCTAGGGCCGAGTCCGATTCCAAGTTAAAGTTATTGCAAAACCTTTTGCAATAATATAAATTATTGTATTGAATTTTGTATATGACAAATATTAAGATAATAGTAATTATAATTCTCATATTTCAAAATTTAAGGTACAAATGGAAACATGAGTTTGGGTAGTATATCCAAAAATATAGCATGTGGTTTCCTCGATATTAATTAAAATAAGTTTTGCCTCTTTCCCTTTCAAATAGCAAAATAGAGGTGCAATTGTATCAAACAACATCCGAGACTGTTCAAACAGAATGTAGTGTCCTTGTTCTAATAAAAAGTTATGATTTTTTATGAAGTGACCTATTCTGATGGAATATATTCTAGTTCTATGCAATCGATTGTTTACTTTTTATGATCTAAATATTCTCGGTTTTGCTTAAACAATTGAGTAAACTTTATATTCACTAGTGAAATGATCAGAGACCTGTGGTTAAAATTTTTAAGCTAATAAAACTAATTGTGCCGTCTTAACAAGATGTTTCTAAATGATCCACCCCACCCAACCTAGTATGGGAAGGAATTCAAATACACAGCTTCACAAATAATTCTTGTATTTTGATAAAATGTTACTTAAATTGTAGATGTTACATATATTAAAGGTAAGCAGAGAAAGCCTTAGTGCTTTAAAATATCTGGGAAATAAGAACTGCGGATCAGATAGAAAAATTCTATTGAATCTACGCAATAATAGAGTGATCAAGAAATAGATTTATTTTTGAATTCCTCACCAAGATCAATATACTATCCTTGGTCGCAGGTAAAAGGAATTTGCCCAACTGTTGATGATCTCCGTTGTAGAAAAAGAGGACCTTTTTGAACCACTAAATATATACTTGAAGTGCAAAATTTTCTAAATCTGATCATCTAATATGATTTATTTTTATTAAATATGATTTGTTTTTTTTTTTTTTGTTACGTCCAATGACTTGTATCTTAGATTAAAAAAATTCTATAAAGACTTAACTTTGTCTTAAATAATTACTGTTCCCCACCCATCAACACAATTATAATTTAAATAAAGTTTACTTTAATCACGGCGTAAAAGACTACAGCGTCTGTATAATATTTCAACAAATTTTGAGAAAATTCATCATTTTCGAACTCAACTGTAATGAAAGGGTTAGGCGGATGTTACTCAAAAGGATAGATTCCCAGGTTGTGTATTTAAATATACTGAATTTTCATCTCTATTGGATCTTTCATCTTATAGTACTTTATTTATGATATAAATATATACAATATACAGTTCTCTTAAACACCAAAAATCAAAACCACACAACAAAGTTACTCTTTTCACAATTTCCCTATCTTTTTCAATGACAATACAAAAATGTTTATGAACTCCATTATTCGACATAAAATTTGTGCATTAATTGCAGAGTTGTCGTGAGTTGACTGTCCGACAAATATATTTTCATTTGAATTCCAAGACGTGTGGAAATAAACCTGCATGATGAAATAAATGCTGCAGAAAAGGATTCTTCTGTTATTGTATACCTGTCACTTTAAAGTATTCAAACATTGAATTTAATATACGTGTGTGTGTGTGTAATAAAGAATTTTAACTAATGGCAAAACAATTCAAATCAACGTAGAGGTCTTTTCGGTCAGTTGTTAAGCCTCAGTCCCTAATTCAAGATTGTTCTTGTTTGTATAAGCAAGGTAGACGAGAACAAATTAATTTACAGTGATTCAGCCTTTCGAGCAAACTCTAATCAAACGCTATAATAGTTCATCAAGACTTATTTTTATTGACTGTCCTATATTTGTTCTTCAGAGAAGTATTAAATCTAATTTGTTTTAATAATTCTCTAAAGCAACAAATATGATACTTCAACCATTTCGGAATCTTTACATTTTGATTTTCATAGGAGTTAATTTATTTTATGTCCTTCAATAATATACATCAGTAAATGTAAAATAGGACTGTTGTACAAGTCAAGTTGGTTTCATATACCATTCCCTTTGTTGGTTCCGTGCACGTTAATTTTATACAAGTATTCAAGTAAGTAATTATGAAAAAAAAATTGCAAGAAAAAAATTTGTAAAAAAATTGTAAGCACAAGTTTCTTATTGTTGGATTCTGCTGAATTTGACCAAGTGAGAGTCCGAAAAAACTGGCCGCGTCCGGGACTCGGTACATCACTAGTTACAATCAAGTTTGAAATACTACATCCCTTTTCAGGCTATAAAGTTCCAGAGCTAATACTATATTAGTAATGAAATAAGTTACTACCGGAAAAAATGATCTTCAAAGTTATCAAGCTCTCGAGAGACCGTGGCCAAATCTGTAAATTCTTCTTCAATTGTGAGTACTCCAACAGTAAAATCTGTTTTATTTACATTTTGGCCTCACACTTTGAATTGCTCTGCTGTCAGAGTAAGGAATGGACCATTCGAATCCATCATATGGTAAGGGTGACAATACAGTAGGAAACAACCATGTTAAATACCATCTTTTCCCCAGTGCAACCTGAAAAATTTGTACAAAACAATCAATTTGAAAAGAACCTAATAAAATAAACTAATAAATATGATGTAAAATTATAATAAGTGGGAACTGAAAAAAGCAAACTGTGAGGCCAAAACTGTTAAACAAATATAAAAGCAACAATTAAGTCAAGATTATTTCAATTATTATTTGTATAAACAATGAAATTCAATCCTTTTAAAACAACCTTTTTTCTAAAAACATTTTCTTTAATTTGAATTTAGGATTCAATAAAATCATACGTATTAACCTCTAATAGTAATAGTATACGTACAAAAGTCTATAACGTCTACATCCAACTGCGGAAAGCCTGTTCAGTCTACAAGGACCATCATCTCGGTCCTAAAGTTTCGGTGGTTGATACATTATAATTTGATATTATACGTATACCAATATAACTAGAATTATAAAGTAATATGGCTAGAACTAATAACCAGGCCTGCGGGGCCAGAGTCGAAATTTTTGGGGGGTGCGGAGCTGAAGCAGGAAAAAAAAAGATGCTGCTTCGGCCCCGGCAATTACTGTCTTTTATAGGTAATTACATATCCCAATACAAATTTTGCTGACATATAAGAGATTTATTTCTTACTTATTATGTTGAGCTGAATCCAAAAATCAAATCGGTTTTTGTCTATCGCCTCCAAGTTTGCCTCTATTCATATGAAAATGTTAAAAAAAAATATTCCAATTATGAATTGAATTGGGTGAAGTACAAATTTTTTATTTAAATCATCGGTTTGTATATCCAACCGTTTTGCCACTATTTACTGAAAAAAAAAATCTTGTTGTCTGCAATTTTTTTAATGTTTTCATGTGAATAACAGCAAATCTGATCGTGATAGACAAAAACCAATATGGTTTTTGCATTCAGCGCCACTATATACATAAGAAAAAAGTATTGGATCATAGAAGAAAAAACTTAAAATTTGTTGGCCTGATTTGCTATGATTATATTAATAGAAAAAAAATAAAAATATATATATATATATATATATATATATATATATATATATATATATATATATAACTTATATATATATAACATTTTATATATATATATATATATATATATAATATATTTAACTATATATTTCTTATATATATATATATATATATATATATATATATATATATATATATATATATATATATATATATATATATATATATATATATATATATATATATATATATATATATATATATATATAATATATATATGAGCTATAAGTTGGATGAAATGGGAATAAATGATGCAGAGTGCATTAAGAAAGTTGTGAATTGTAGGAATATGTCTGGTGCAATTAAAAATTGGTGAATACAAAGGGACTAAGTCTTGGGTGGTCTCGATTCAATTATTTTCCTATTTTTTGTGTTTTGAATATGTTTTATGATAGTGGATGTAGTTGTGTTAATCATGTGGTTGTTTTTCTGTCTGTGTTTAAGTAAAGATGAGGATTGATTGTCAAATTTAAGGTCGTGTTTGTGTTGGTAAATTCTGATATTGAAATTATTGGTTTCACCTATGTAAATTTTTGTACAGTTTTTGCAGTTAATTTTGTAAATACCTGAGTCCTTGTTTAGGTAATTATTGGCTATTAATAATAAATATGTGGAAGATATATGAACGATATTAATCTAACATAACGTAAAAGATAGCAAAATCGCAACATTTCAGTGAATATATCCACAAATTGTGTTGATCTTTTTAAAGAATTCGAAATCAGTAATATGCAAGAAATTAGCCTAGTTACTAATAAGGCATCAAATATAATTTGTAAATTTAAAAAATTAAATAAGAGCAATGAGAAAGAATTTCAGGAATTAGTCAATGTGACAGATTTTATTGAATGTCAAAAGGAAATACTAGTTCATTTGCAGAACGAACATAATAAAAATATGAAAAGATTATGTACCAATGAGGTTAATATATATATTGATTACACGCATGAGGCGAGGAGTTCACACTTTACAATACTCTTGCAACAAATCTTATAAACAAGGCAAGACATACTGCAAAAGTAGCATGTGCCCAAATTTCTCTCCCCGCAAGTCAATGAGAGCAAATTGAAACTTTCGAAGAATTATTAAAATGTCCTTACCTAACAACAAAGAAAATTCAAGCAGAGTACTTTACTGCTGGAAAAGTTTATAGAGAATGGATGTAACTAATTAATGTATTAGAAAATAAAGGTAAAATTTGAACAAATGACAAAAATTCCGTGAAAGGGGAAAAAAGAAAAGAATACTAACTAAATTAACTAAATACAAAATATTTTTTCGTACATCAATGCTGATCCATAGTTCAGAATCTTCCCTTGAACTGAAGATCCGACAATAAAAGCTAAGAATGCTCTTTGTGAATTAGGACTTAAAATGAATAATACTATCGAACAGGAATCTGGGTTGGAGTGAGATAGTTCATCACTCTCAGGAACTCTTTCTTAAGGTATCTTGTCAAGTGAAGATGAAGAAGCCAAAGATGATAGGAAATAGTACCAATTGGAGCACGCAGAAAAGCAATTGAAAAATGACAATCATTCATTAAAAGACCGACTCAAAAATCCTCTGGAAAAAGAGGAAGTAGAATTATATGTGGCACATTAGATCTCATAACGAAAATCGACGGGAAATTAATGTTGACAGCTACGTATATAATCCCTTATTATACTAAAATTTTGGAAAATAGTGCTTACACAGTTACAGCTTTGCCTCACACTGATGAGTGTTGAGAGCTTATTTTCAGATTTAAAAATCAAATCAAATCTAAGGGCATAGTTAAAGGAGGATTTGTTTGAAGCAGTTTCATTTATAAGAAACAAACAGTTTTTAATAAAAATTAAATTACATATGTTCATATGGTTCAAAGAGGAATTGTTTTAAAAATTAGAAAGAAGGTAGTAAATTTAATTTATTTTATTTTTTAAATTTTTAATAAAATATTTTCTAAATTTTAAATTGTAATCAAAATAAAGGAGTCACTAACAACTAATATTTTTATAATAATTTACAAATTTTATAATCTAGAGAATTAATGATTTTATGAGTAAATGGAGATGAAATTATAACTAAGAACTGGGACTAGCTACCTACAGTGGTAACTGGTTGGTAATAACCCCACCCTCCCCAATTCATGGGATGGAGGTTTTGTGGCTACATATAATAATAATAATAACTAAGAGCTGAAATCAAAGTCAGAGCCTGAGCCGAATAATTCCTAAAATGATGGAGCTGGAGTCTGTTAATTTGAAAATGATTGAGCCGGAGTTAGAGCTTTAATTTTAAAATGATGAAGTTGGAGCCGCCAGAAAATTTTCAGGCTCTGCAGCCCTGCTAATAACTGAACTGGTCCATGGGCAATGGAAGAAACATAGCGTATCCGGCGCTAGCAATTGCTTCTTTAATACACAAAGATGTTAAAAAAAATCACAAAAATTAAAAAAAAAAATTTGAAAACTTACTTTCACATTTTCGTTGCGGCTTCCTTGATCATACAAGTTAGTTGGATTTCCCGAATTATTCTCTTGCGTTGTCACATTGTTAAAAATTAAATTTGTATAATAAAATACAAGCACAGTAAGGAACAGAAATCCAATGAAATTTATGGAAAAGAGGAACGCATACAACGTCTCAAAACATGGGTTCCAAACCAGCCATATTCCAGGTAAAAGTAAACGAATCAATGCCCACCAAAGTTAAATACCACCTAATATATATATATATATATATATATATATATATATATATATATATATATATACTATATATATATATATATATATATATATATATATATATACCAAAAAGAATTTTTGTATAGATTTTTAAAAGAAATCATGGAGTATGCTTTCTTGGCATAAATTTTTTTTCTTTCTTTCCCAATTTTTAAAAAAAAAATATATATATATATATAAAAATAAAAATAATTTTTAATTTAAAATTTTCGAATATCTGTATTACATCATTTTAATATTTTTTTATTCCTTTTGTTCCTACCCCAAACTCTTCCCCTTCCCCCTCTTCCCCTTTTTCTATCCTCCTATACATTTTTGTCTTCCCCCATCTTTTACTGCAAAATAAAATTAATCAAAGTTGCCAACACGCAGATTTCCTGATAAATTAAAATAAAATATTCTTGATCTCTTATCTTTTTGCAACGACTTTAAAACGTACCATTTTTATTTATTTTTTTGGATTTTTCTTTTTTTTTCTCCTTTTAAAACATCTCTGTTTTAATAAGAGAAATTACCCCTAAATATTATAAAAGGATTTTCTGGAAGTTTTCCTTTCCTGTTATCATCCGAAGGACACCATCCCCCCTTTCCTCTTGACCCCCACTTTCTCCTCTCTCCTCCCTCCTCCTCACCCCGGCGACCAGCTTACACGTTGGAAAATAAAGCATTTTACTTTGGCAAATGACCCTAACCAGGTGTTTTCTTAGCTTGTGCTCAAATAGTGATTTTCTTGGTAAGTTTTTCAATCATTTCCCGTTTTTATTTTTACTTTTATTTCATAATAATTTTAAGGTTTTAGAAGTTTTTGAAAAGCCCAATCTAAGCTTGGGAATTTTATAAAAGTTGAGGCCTAGAACCAGCCCTACTTTATAAGCGGTAACACCACTTAAATATCTATAATTAAATTTTAACTCTACCCCAAACATTTGTTTCTTAAACTTTGCTTGAACTCTCGTTATTCCGTAATTTTATTTTTCTTTCTTTCTCTTTTCAATATAGTTTTGTATTTGAAATATCTTACATTTTATATATTTGTAGTTGTTTTTTTAAGCGTATATTTATATCCCCTTTATCATTTTATATATTTTTCTTATATACGAGTAGAAAAAAAACAAGGCCCTATCTTTACCCGGTCTTATTTTTTATTTTTCTTTTTCTTGCAATAATTTTTATTCCTTTCTTTTAAAAGTAATTGTAATTTCTATCCAAAACCCTAACATCCCCTCTTTTAATTAAATGCTCTGATTTTTTTTAAACGTAGATTTCCTATCTTGCTCTTCTTGAACCTATAAAACTATTACCTCCAATACTGAGTACGGTATATATATATGAATAACAATATGGTTAGTAATAAAATTTAAAAAGGCCAAGTGAAATAGGAAAGACAAGTAGCCCGGATTGGTGTTGATGAGAGCTTAAGAAATTTTTGATAGCTTGTTCTATTTTTTTTGAAGCCATTAGATAGCCTAAGATCATAGGAGCCACAAATTAAAACTTGTTTAGACGATAATGATTTACTTAAAATACTTTCCCATCCAGTGAAAATTTTTATTTATTTTAGATTTGCTTTACACTTTGAAATAGGCTTTACCCAAAAGGCCTATTTGAAGGTGAAATATCTCTTGTCGCACACCCCCTTATGCCCAAAATTTCTCCTCCTTTTTTTTTTGAATGTCTTGTAGTTTTTTTAACACTTTGAAATAAACTTTACCCAAAAAAGTTATTTGAAGGTGAAAAACTGTTTTTCCACATTCCCCTCTGAGATGATTTTTTCCTCTTCGAAGACTTTAAAATTTTACATACCAAAATTTTATTCTCTTCCTAATATTAGTATCAGAAAAACCATATTTTTAGTTTAACTTTTTTTTATTCACTACACTTCCAAATAAACAAAAAATTTTATTTTGAAGGTGAAAAACTGTTTTGCCCCACACCCCTATGAGATTTTTTTTCCCTCTTCTCGAGGACTTTTGCGATATCGAATTTTTTTGGTTTTTCATTTAACATATAAGATCTAAATAATCATCATTACAAGGCCTAATTTCCTGCATAGCATTTTTCTTTCATTTTTATAAGGAGCTTGGACCAACCTTTTTATTAGTTTAATAATTAAATTCTTAATACAGCTTGAAATGCAAGGTTTTTCATCAATTTATAAGAACATAGTTTATAAGATAAATTAGGCAATGTGCTTTTGAAAATCTCATTTTTTTCTAGTTAGTTTTACAGTTTTCATTTCTGAAAATATAGTATATTCTTTTTGGAAATTTCATTTAGCTACCTTTGTTATAGTAAATTTGTTTTTACAAACTAAAGATAATTTGAAAAATCTCCCTTAACCAAAGTCAGACATTTTTTTTCCGGTATATATATATTTATTTTAAAAATTTCATAGGTTTTCAATATCTATATATCTTAGAGATTTAAGTTTTTTCATGCACTTTGAATTTAGAGATTTAAAATTGAATGGAGTGCAAGACGATTAGCTTGCATAAAATTTTTGAGGTGTGAATGAATGGGAAAAATATATATATAAATTAAGATTTTTTTTTATAAAAAAAAAAAAAATTTGTAACATAATTTAGTACCAGATGTTTGTAGGGAAAATTTAAAAAAAAAAAAAAAAAAGCATTTGTTTTTTTGGGTAGAAAATTTGTCTTGGATTTATTCTAAGTATTATTTAGACTAATCATGAGAACATCTAGCCCTATTTCCTAAATGTTATAAATACTGTTTTAGCTTAACTAGGCCCTACCTAGCATAAACTTCTTTTGGAAACTTTTTTTTTTCATTTGTAAAGTATAAATTTTAAACAGCCGAAAGTGAATAAAATGAATTTTTAAATGGGATAAATGCTTATTTTTCTTTAGTATTCTTAACTTAGTAATATCAGTTATAGAGCACGTCCTATACTATGTAAGTTATATTTTATGACTCAGGATTTATGCAAATGCGGAAAGCATTTTATTTTTATTTTTTTGGTATTTGAAAATTTGGGTCAGTGGTAACAAAAGTGATAAAGATATAGTTTGGACTCTGACCATACATCATATTTTTTTCTTAGAAGTTAGCAATTTTTTTAGTTTTTTTCTTAGTTTTAATCTTTAAGGTATTTTATAAAAATTTAATTAATTTTCTAAAATGTTGTTTTAAGACATCCACAGGGCATATAGTTAAATCTTAAATCTGACACTTAAATGTGTTTCACATCCCAGTATTTGTAACTTAATAAGCTTTCAAAAGTTTGAATGTCGTGTTATTGTAAAAGTCATTGGAAGCAGTATTATGCAATGGATAAAATAATTCTTATAAATATTTGGTATAAACTTTAGAGTTATAAAATTCCATCAGCCACTTCGCTTCCCACTTCATTTTTTAAACCTACTTATCACAATTTATTTTTTTCACTTCCTTAATATAAAAGATATTTTTTGATTTGGTTTAAATATAATGTTTACGAGTAGATGCTGGTAGAGTAAAGTTATATTTAAATGGGTGATTTATGCTTTTATTGTTATTTTATAATTTTTAATGGGGTCCATCTTATTCATGAAAAAAAACAATTTTTTTGTAATTTTTTTTTTGAAGGTGAAATTTATGGCATACTGAATTACGTACATCGAACTTCTAACATTTCTTTTCGTTATGGCCTTCATAGAGAATTAAAATCATATGAATAATCTTTTTATATAAATTTTTGTATACAATTTTTGTTACCAGCTGAAATCAATAAAATCTGGTTTAGCTTCGGCTGGAACATATGTGAAATTTTTGTACGCTAAAGATTTGCTGTTTATAGTGCCCCCACATTTATTTTATAAAATTCATCATCAGAGGTATTATTAATTTGTATCAGTTTTTCTTTGTATTATTATTAATTGATCTGGCGTGAGAATATGCTTCTACCATCCTTTTATAACATTCAGTATTTGGGTAAAATAAGATGTGTAGAATATGCTAGATTTTGTAAATCTTTTTTTGTTTGTTTTACAGATTTGTATTTCTTGTACTATTTGCCCATTAGTGAATTCCTTATGTTAATTTTTTTTATAAATTTTTTTTAGGCACTCTACACTGTGGTTTAATTTTTATTCTCAAAATAAAGCTTATATTGAATTGGAGTCTGATTGCGTTATCCTACAAATTATCCAAGGCCTATACTTTTAACTCCCCATTTTCCGGAAACTGAAGGAAAGATAATTGTGGGAAAGCGGCGTCCCTTGCTTGAGCGAATCAAATTAATTGAGAGTATTGGCGAAGATAAGCATTTCCAAAGCAAGCTACTGGAGTTTATATAGGTGAAGAAAGAAGCAAATGCAAAGCAAAGAGTGCCAAGAAATTCACTTCGAGAGCTATTACACACCGCAGGTTAGTCAATTTTTCTCAAAAGTTTGTTATTTTATAAACAAAGCTGATACATAATTTTTGAATATAAAATTGATACACCCCTTTGCATTTTATAATACGAAAGCAATAAATCTAAAGTTAACGTAACGTAACTTTCGGGGCCATTTTATAATTTTATATTCTAACTAATTCCATTTTTTGGACAACTGATAAAAATACACACTTTTGCCACACCAAAAAGGCAAATGTTCCTCAAATATTTATAATCTGATCCCAAAATTTCTCTGTGTATAAAATGAATAGCGAATATAACTGTGCCATATCACGCTCAATGGCAAACGCTTCACAATATTTTCAAAACTATTCTGATCAAAGCCATAACCGAGAAGCCGTTCCAGCATTCACACATTTATCTCATGAAAGATATACACATGAAAATTGGAGAAAACAAAACTTTCAGCAACCTCAACAAATTTATCAAAGAAAAACTTTCAACCATCGGGAAAAGCCACAAGCACTGGAGTTTCCCCCTACACAAAACTATCAGCAAACGCCACAACAGAATCATCAACCTTCATGGAGAAATAACCAAACGTCTTACGCAAGAATGGCTAAACCAACAGATGGATATGAAGAAGCTATGGATGATCAACATGATACACCTCAACAAGAAAACTATTTTTATGATGAAATCTTTGAAAATCAATACGCTGAGCAGAGTCAGGATTTTTTTCAATAAGGAGGGAGCAGATGAAGCCCAAACCTGTCTCTCTCCATCACAATCTCTCCTTAATGCAATATGGAAAAGCTCCAGAAAAATTCAAAGTAGAAGAAAACCGTTTTGATGGAACACCACCTCACTTCCAGAAGCAAAAATGTAGTAATTATTCGCGAAATGGTAATCATAACACCACCACTCACCCCAATTATGAAAATGTATTAAAAAATGTTTCTCATGCACCTCTAAATTCTTATTATTTAAATGTTTCAAATATTGCTAACTCACGCACCACTGCTCACGAGAATAGTTTACTTAATATTCCGCATGCATTGATAGATACAGCATATTTAAATGTAAATAAAACAAATTCACAATGTAATTCTAAAGCACCTATGAATGTAATCAGTATTGAAAACATATCTCAGGGTACAGTAGCGTCAGCTATGAATGTTTCCAAAAACGCTAACCCATTTTCTGTGAGCTCTTTAAACACTACTGAAGATGATGTAGTTCCTTCAGAGAGCACAAATGTTAAAAAATTTTTAGGTAAAAATGATTGTAACCCGCATATTTTTATAAATATTAATGACTTAAATGATAAGCAAAATGAAATCATAGATGAAAGGTTTTCACATGCAAATATGCAAACGACCCATTTTATTTCTAAAAATGTTAATCAACCAAATAATGTAAATGTCCTTAATCCTCATTTTTCTTTCAGCAAAGCTTCTCCTCCTAATAATTTTAGGTGTAGCCATTATGTCCAGGGAAAAGCTCAGATAGGTGAAAATTTTATTAATGATAAAAATGCATGTTCAATATGTTTTAATGATGCTATTTTCAACGAGAATTTTAAACTTCATGAGCCTAACAGTTTTCATGGTGTAGCAAACACCATTACCAGAAATAGAATAGAGAATGTAGATAGCATAACCTACATTCAAAATGGTAGAGCAGATAACATTAATGAGAGTAACGCTAATAGTTCAATAAATTTTGGTAATTGTGGAGCACATAGTCCAGGAAATAAAAGAGTTAAACATGAACATGACGTAAATGGAAAATCCATCACAGAGCTTTCACAAATCACAAAAAAGGCACATATTCCCCATTTTCAAGAGAAGATGGAGAATATGGACTTTTCTCTTAACACAAACTTTTTATTTTTCAGAAATTTTAATGACAATTTACAGATTAGCACGCCAAATTTAGCAAAATCGAGAAGCGCATCAAATGCACAGTTGGAAAGCAGTGGGATAGCAACCCAGTCCAGAAGCGAAATGGATATGCCGCAGTTAGAAAATGGAAATGTGAACACAAATGCTGTTGAAAATAGCGATAGTAATGGTGGTGAAATTCATAAAAGACTTACGCAGCAAGTTAAAATGGGTTTGGAGTTAGATGTTGATTTCCAAAGGAAAGGTAAGGTTAATAACTCTATTTATATGAATAAATATATAGCAGATGTAAAGTTTAATAGCAAAGATGATATAAGTGGAAGTTCCACAAGCGATTTTGATAATGAGATAGCTCACACAAAGATAGAACATTGGGAAGGTGACAATTTGAACAGAGCATATGATACATTAGGCACAGCGAATGCCGAGGTAAAGAGTAGCCATGATATATGTATCTCAAATGGTAAAAATAGGCAAAGTACTGATGATAAAAATGCGCAAAACAATATTTTAAATATTATTGAACATGGAAAGCGCACTTTCCATAGATATAAGAGAAACAGAATGTTAAGTAGAAAAGATGTAATTAGAAACACAGCTTTTGCATACACCACAAACTATGTAGGTAATAATTTTTTAAATAATAATAACTTAATAGAGCATACTTTTTCAAACTTTCATCATGGTTTTCAAAAATCTTCTTGTTTGAATAATATAAAACCATTTGATTTTTATGATAGCACAAATTCAATAGAGAAATTAGTTGGAAATTTTAATCTATCTTATGTCTTGAATTTTCTTTTCACTCTAAGCAAGCTCAAACTATTAAGAATGATAACTTTATCAGGAGACTTATTCACTCAAGGGTATACCAGATATATATGTTTAATAGAAGAACAATATAGTTCTTTATAACTTCTTATCTTGCTACAGACAGTATGTTTTAGACTGGATATCTTTCATGAATAATTTAGGCCTCAGACTTATAAACCATGGTTGAAATACCCAGTCAAACCACTTAAGTAAATCGTTTGTGCTGAGCTGAAGCGAAGCAGTTCCATATAACACTGAGTCATTCTCATCTCTCATTAAAAATTTAACTTCCTCTCCTCCTTTAACAAAATTTTCATCAGATTCTCAAACTATTCTGTTACAAGAGGATGCACATCCTATACCAACACCAAAGTCTCAGGAAACCACTACCGCACTTTCTAGGGTTGTCGCACACCCGCCAGTCTTATTTAAAAAAGACATTGTGGTCCCTCCTCGATCTAAATCTCTACAAATTTTCTCTAACCTTTCCATTTCACAAACTGAAATAAAACTCATACTTTCACATAACATATCTTTCGAAACACTTCCAAATCCTCCTCCACAACAACCTTCTTCCTACGTGTTCCGACCACCTCCAAAGCCTAACTTTTTGTCTCATTCACTTCCAAGAAGGCTTACTTTCAAAGACCTTCCCACCGCCTACATTGCCTCCTGAAATTTCGCTTCAAAGTAGACCTCCTTATCCAATTCCTCATCCACCTATTTATTCTTCCACTTTAGAAAACAAACTCCTATTTAATCTTTCACTGTGGAAAACAAACTCTTCTTTCCTCACAACAGGAACTTCTACATTCTTCAATAAAAACAACAATCTTAACACAGTTAAGACTGAAACACATTACATGCACAACTCATTTCCATATGTGAATAAACTCAAAAGAGAACTCACACTCAAGCATACAATCATTAGACTTTAAAAAAAAAAAAAAAAAAAAATTTCTCTCCTCACCACCCGCCAGTCCATTTATATTTTGATTTTGAGAAAAATATAAAAGACAATCACATCTTAGAAATTTAAAAATTCCTAAATGTTAAATAAAACTGGAAACTTAGTTTTTTTAAAAGTTAAACAAATTTTTTTTTTAAATTAAAATATAACAAAGATAATTTTTTACAATTTTTTTACATTTAAAATCTTACTTATTTTGTCCCTAGTTAAATTATTTCAATTTTTTTTCTCAAAGTAAAGTTAGTATATATATTTCGGTTATGGAATTAGATTTCACAGTCATTTCAATTATGTAATGTCAAACACGAAGACATTTTCACCTAAATTTCAATCCCTCAGCACTCAAATAATTTTTTTTTATCAAACCACATTCTCTTTGCCTCCAATTTTAACAAAACTTAGCAAGAATTCAAATGCACACAAAGTATTAATGCTATTGCATACTTCTTACACTTCAAAACATACTTACAGCAATTATGTACAAAGACATTTGTTAGCACCTAGTTTCCCATTATGCATTTGATTCCTCCTTAAACGAAACTCTCCACTGTTTTCACCTAAGATTATAACTTCTTACTCTGACTACCCTTCATTTTTGAACCTATAATATCACGCTTTCTTTTAATTCACAAATTGTAGTTCTCAATCTCATGTCCAAGAATCCAACCCATATGCAACCAATGTATAAGTCAGATTTTTTTTCTGGCAGGGGAACTCTATACCAAAAAGAATTTTTGTATAGATTTTTAAAAGAAATCATGGAGTATGCTTTCTTGGCATAAATTTTTTTTCTTTCTTTCCCAATTTTTAAAAAAAAAATATATATATATATATAAAAATAAAAATAATTTTTAATTTAAAATTTTCGAATATCTGTATTACATCATTTTAATATTTTTATTCCTTTTGTTCCTACCCCAAACTCTTTCCCCCCATACGCCTCGTCCGATGTTCCAAACCCCCCCCCCCGTTTTATTTTTGTCTTCCCCCATCTTTTACTGCGAAATAAAATTCATCAAAGTTGCCAACACACAGTTTTCCTGATAAATTAAAAATAACATTCTTGATCCCTTATTTTTTTTGCAACGAAACGTACCATTTTTATTTATTTTTTTGGATTTTTCTTTTTTTTTCTCCTTTTAAAACATCTCTGTTTTAATAAGAGAAATTACCCCTAAATATTATAAAAAGATTTTCTGGAAGTTTTCCTTTCCTGTTATCATCCGAAGGACACCATCCCCCCTTTCCTCTTGACCCCCACTTTCTCCTCTCTCCTCCCTCCTCCTCACCCCGGCGACCAGCTTACACGTTGGAAAATAAAGCATTTTACTTTGGCAAATGACCCTAACCAGGTGTTTTCTTAGCTTGTGCGCAAATAATAGTGAAATTCTTGGTAAGTCTTTCAATCATTTCCCATTTTTATTATTACTATTTTATTTCATAATAATTTTAAGGTTTTTTGAAGTTCTTGAAAAAGCCCAATCTAAGCTTGGGAATTTTATAAAAGTTGAGGCCTAGAACCAGCCCTACTTTATAAGCGGTAACACCACTTAAATATCTATAATTAAATTTTAACTCTACCCCAAACATGGGTTGGTTAAAATTTGCTGGAGTTATTATGGAGTAGTTTTATTTTTCTTTCTTTCTCTTTTCAATATAGTTTTTGTTTTTGAAATATCTTACATTTTATATATTTAGTTGTTTTTTTAAGCGTATATTTATATCCCCTTTATCATTTTATATATTTTTCTTATATACGCTTTAAGTAGA
>JABUQX010075558.1:0-10000 GCA_015478945.1 Trachelipus rathkii
AAAGCTTCGTTTCAAATCGGAATTTTAAGCCGCATAGGCCCTATTGAAAAGATCACCTTGTTCGTGCGCCTTCAATCCGGTGGCCGTGGCGAGTACTGAAGAAAGTACTAATTGAAATTGTTGATTTTAATAATTATTTTTTATCCATTTTTATTTAATATAACTGTATTATTTTGAATATTTTCATAATAATTTAATTTTATTTAAATATTAATTTTCTTATCTTATTATATATTTACAATTACTAGAGAGTACTGAATAAATTATGTTTCTAAATTTAAAATAATTTAACTTTAACAAGTTTGTTTAGGTATTTTCATTTTTTTGATAAAATAATTAACTTTAATTTTAATTGCATTAATTTTTTTTTTATTTTAATATACCGTACTTTAAATTTAATAATAATAATTTTTTTTCTTATTACTGATATTAAAAAGTACTAAGGTTTTACGGAAATTGATGATTTTGTTTACTATAGTATAATTTGTTATTTTTAATTTTTTTCCACAGAGCAACCCCTTGGGGAGCTTTACAGAAGATTAACGCCTCACGTCACTTGAAGTGGTGGGGACATATATCTCAACAATCAAAAGGCTAATCTCGTTAGTCTCTTGTTTTTCTTTAGCTAAATTTCCCCCTACTTCTTTTCTTCTCATGTAATCTAGGACTTTACTTACTTGTGGTTACATTTGTATAGGAACTTTAGACAATAAAAAATTTATTGCTCAAGGATACCCTGCACTGGCAGTGCCAGAGAAGAGGGTGGGTAAGGCTATCTACACCTACCGGAAAAATTATCAAATCCAAATTAAAAATCAAAATTTAAAAAAATAGAAAAACAACACCATATAATTTTTACAGATTAAGAAAAATTTATTTTTATTGTTTATTTTTTTATGAAAATCAAAATGTTATTTTTGACCATAATTAGCACAAAATTATATATATATATATATACACTCCATATATATATACCTCACTATATATATATATATATATATATATATATATATTATACTATATCTATATATATATACTACTACCACTTCTTCTATAATATATATATATATATATATATATATATATATATATATATATATATATATAAATTAGGTACTGGGCAAGTTCCAGCACGTATACTTGATATCAGACTTGATAAGATACGTACTTACTAATACTTTTAATAAGTTGGTAAGACTAGTACTTACTAATGCTATTAACAAGATGGTAAAACTAGTAATTACTAATACTAATACAAGTGCTACCTTTATACTCACAACCGACTAGTTAGCGTGCATTTTAACTAACTACTAGTAAACTAACTAGTCTTTATAATACTATAATTTCACACGTTTCAATTGTGTCTTAATGTGAATAACTGTGTATCATAAATAGTATTTATAATTATTTATAATTATATGTTTTATATATATGAAATAATTATATATAATTGTTTCTAATTATTTATTACATTATAATTGTTTTATATGATTTATACATGATAAGGTATAATACGTTTAAAAGGTTTATTTATAATTATATTTACTATTACTTTTATGTATATGACCATTTATAATTACATTTTATATGTCTTTCATTAACATGTTTGTATGTAATGTACGCACTTTATTCCTTACATATTGCAAACTCCTCTCTGTGAAATATATATATATATATATATATATATATATATATATATATATATATATATACTACCACTATATATACCTGCTATATATATATATATATATATATATATATATAGACCATTATATACTCAATTATATATGATGTTTTGATATATATATAATTTAGTATTTTAAATGTTAGTAATATAATTATATATCATATAATTATATGTATAGATTATATTTTATATAGACCGCTCTATATAATATATAAATAAATATAATTATTTGTAATTATATATATTTAATTATATGTGCCAAATATCTTCTTGTAAATACACATATTTATATTTAAAAATTAGTGGAGAAAAAGAAAAATTGGATAGATATTATACAGTTTTGTTAATTGTTATGATAAAATTGTCGATACAACGATAGTAAATATTATTGTGATATATTTTAAATTGAGATATTAAATATTATTATTATTATTATTATTATTATTATTATTATTATTATTATTATTATTATTATTATTATTATTATTATTATTATTATTATTATTATAATTAATAATAATAATAATAATAATAATAATAATAATAATAATAATAATAATAATAATAATAATATTGAATCTGTTCACAAAGCGAAATTAAACTGAAGAAGAAAAAATAAAAATAATAATAATAATTAATTAATATAAAACGAAATAATTAGTATATAAATATTTAAAAAAAACAAATTTAGATAATATTAAATAATATTTTAAGCTTTTATATTAAAATTTTAAAAAAAATTTCATATTAAAAAATATTTTTAGGTTAAAAATTAAATTGAAAATCATGAAATTTTATTTTTAAGATTCTTAAAATTTCGAATTTTGAGCATTTTGGGAGTATTAAATTGAAGATTTTAAAATTCTTAATTTTGAAGATCTTTTATTGCCGTTTTCTTCTGAAGATCTTTGAGGTGTTAATTTTGAAGATCTTGAAATTCAATTTTAGATATCATAAATGATTTTACTTTTGAAGATCTTGAAATTTCGTGCTTTGAAGATTTTGAAAATATTTCTTTTCGAAGATCTTGAAAATATTTGCTTTCGAAGATCTTGAAAGTCTTTATTTAGAAATTCATTAACCTTTAAAGTTAGATGATCTTGAAACTGTTAAATTTGAAGATTTTGACATTTCGAATTTTGAAGATCTTGAAATCCTTTCATTTGAAAATCGTCGAAATCTTCTTACCTTTGATGATCTTTAAACTGTTGATTTTAAAAGTTTTGAAACATTTAATTTTTAAATTCTTTAATGTGTTCATCTTGAAGATTTTCAATGTTTTAATTTTGAAGATTTTGATTGTGTTAAAAAAAAACTCAAACGTGTATAAAACATAGCAGAGCGAAAATAAACTAATTTAAATACTGAAATAATACAAAAAAATAAGAAATAAATAAAAAAACAGAATTTTTTTTAATATATATATATATATACTATATATATATATATATATATATATATATATATATATATATATATACTATATTTCTTTTTATACTATCTTATAACATATATATATATATATATATATATATATATATATATATATATATATATATATATATATATATATATTTAAATATAAAAATAAATCAATTATATAAAATGTTAAACACAAACATAACAAATATATACATATATATATATATATATATATATATATATATAACTTATATATATATATATATATATATATAACCATATATATATATACTATATATATATATAGATAAAATTACTTATATATATTTTAAATGTAATTTAAATACATGTAGAACTTAGATAATCTCCTTCCAAATTATGCACAAACTTTATAAAGTTCATTTTTAAATTCCTTAAATTCATTCCTTAATGCATATGACATTTATTAAATTCATTCCTAAATTAAAATAAACAAATTCATTCCTTAATTAATATAAACTAAAGTTAATTCCTTAATGCATATGAAAGTTTATTAAATTCATTCCTAAATTAATATAAACTTAAATTCATTCCTTAATGCATATGACATATGTTAAATTCATTCCTATAAATTAACATAAATATCAATTCATTTCTGAGCACATATAAACTCAAATCCATTCCTATTAAAAATATATTTTAATTTAATTAATATGTTTCATTCCCAAATTTATACAAATTTAAGTTAATTCCTAAACTCTTTTAAACTTAAATAAATCGATTTTAATTATTATATTTTAGTAAATTATAATAATTTTAATAAATTCATTCTTAAATTTATATAAATTCAAATCGAATTCAAATAAATTCTATATGTATATTTAAATTTATTATATTTATTGTTAAATTCATAAAAAGTTAAATTTATTTTTAAATACAAATAAATAAATTCATTTTTAAATACATATAAACTTTAATTCATTCCTAAATACATATGAATATATCTGTTTCAAAATACATATAAATAAATTCAAGTATATTTAAATTCATTACTAAATAAATATAAACTTAAATCCATCCATTGAAAAATTAAATTTAAATTTAATTACTAACGTTAATTCCTAAATTCATATAAATTAAAATTTAATTTTAAAGACATAAAACTAAATTCAAATTCATTCGATATTTTCGTCACATTACGCTAATGTCAACAATTACTATAAAATATATTTTTTTAATATTTATAAAATTGTTTGAATAAATAATTTTAAATTAAATTTAATGTCAAATTTACTAAATTTAAATCATTAAAGAAGTTTTATCTCAAGAAATGAATTATAAATTATAAATAATAATATACTATAAATTTTAATTTATAATTATTATAAATTATAATTTATAACACTATATTATAATTATTGTAAATTATAATTATAATTAAATTATAAAATTTCAATTTCATTACAAAAGCTAAATTTTAAATAAATTATATAATTATAATTATTGGTAAAATTTTAAATACTTTTATTATTTATATTTATGAATAAATATCAAATTAGTTAAAATAAAATAATTAAATTTAAAGTTAATAATAATAGAATTTTTTTATTATTTATACATATTCAACTTAATAATAAATAATAATAAATAATAATAATAAAGAATAATAAATAGTTTATAAAATTTAAATTATTAATTAAAAATTATTTATTTTAATTATTTATACAAATTTATATATACAATTTTATAATTATCCTACAAAAATAATATATATTTTAATTAAATCGTTAATAGCACTAATCTTGTTGATTTAATTTAATAATTTAATCAATTTTAATTAAATTTAATTAAACAACATATATATAATTTTGATACATCAGATAAAATAGATTAAAATAAAATCATTTATATAATCATATCATATGATTATATATTATTATAATAATTATCACATGATAATCTAAAGGGGGTTAAAATAATTTTCATAATGCATTATGTAATTAAATTTTTCAAATTATATTAAAATGTAATTAAACATAAAATTATCATGATATTTTAAAGACGGAAAAAATACATTATTCTAAAATACATCAGTAAAAATATATATGTAATTTAATTGTTTTTATAATAATAAAATTTAACGATACCTTATAAAATTACAACACGATATTATGAAGAAGAAAAAAAGGCATAATTCTAAAATACATCAGTAAAAATACATATGTGACTTAATTGTTTATGTTACAATAACATGTAAGAGTATCTCATAAAATTTCCACATAATTTTTGGAAGAAGAAAAAATACATAATTCTAAAATACATTAGTATAAATATGTATGCAATTAAATTGTTTGTATAACAATAAAATGTAACGATACCTTATAAAATTACATGATATTATGAAGAAAAAAAATACATGCTTTTAAAATATCAATAAAAATATTTATGTAATTAAATTGTTCATATAGCAACAAAATGTAACAAAACAACATAAAATTTATTACATTATATTTTAAAGGATAAAAAATACATAACTTTGAGATACATTACCAAAAATAAAAATATGTAATTAAATGGTAAATAATTATTTAAAATATAAGAAAAACTATACAGTAACAAAAGTATAATTCACTGTTCTATCTGTATACTTTACAACAGTTCTTTCTTTACATTTACTTAATACATTTATGTAATCATAAATTTTTTTTAATTAATCTAATTTATATAATCACAAGCAATTATGAATAATTTTTTTATAAATTTATAATTTTGAAAATTTAATCATAATTACTGTTAATTATCAATTATAATTAATACATACAATTATAATTAACATTCATATGTATTTCTAAGGTTAGATTTGTTTGTATATCAAATGTTTGTAGCAGTATATAATACCAGAACTAAAATAGAAGAAATATATATAATATATATATAACTATAAATCTATTATAAAATAATAAATTCATAATGTAATATAAGTATATATATAATAATTAACATAAAAATGATATTGAAAATAATTAGGTACCTACTACCGGATAACCCATTAGCATTATAACTAGAGTTATATATATGAATTATTAATATATATATATATATAATATATATATATATATAGTATATATATATTATATATATATATATTATATAAATATATATATATAAGTTGTGTGGTGTGTATGTAAATATACTATAATTACGTCAAACTCACAGCCATGTTAATATAAATAATTAAATTTTTTAGAATATATAGATTTAAATATTTATATAGATTACGCATTCGAAAATTAATTGATTAAAGATTACTTAAAAGAATTCATTTTATTAATTAATTCAATAATAATAATAAAATAATAATAATCATAATAATTAATAATAATAAAATAATAATAATAAGAATATAATAAGATAATAAGAATAAGAAATAATATATATAATAATAATAATAATAATAATAATAATAATAAAATAATAATAAAATAATTAATAATAATTAAATTCTTAAAGGTTTTAACGTAAATAATAAACCACCAATCCTCTATTTAGTAAATTTAATAATACTTTTTATTATATAAGGTGATTGGTTTATGTATATAATGACTTTGCAAGTTTAGCCTGAACTTGAGAATCGCATGAATTCATCAGTTATTCATTTTATTTTTATATAAAACATTTAAAATTAGGTAATATAAAACATTATAAAGCTGAAATTAATTTTCACAAAAACAAATAATACTATTAAATTAATCAGCTTGTATTTAATTATTTAATAACACTTTAAAAATAGATAACTACAAAAAAATTATAATATGTACGTAACAATTTGAAATGATGTATGAAAGAAATTTGGCAATTGGAAATTTAAAAAAAAAATTATTATACTTTTTTAAAACAAGTCTAGAAATAGTAAATTTTTTTCCAATGTATTATATTGATGAGTACTGAAAGAACTGAATATTCCCTAGCTATTATTAAAAAAAAAAACCAGAAAAAATAAAAAATACTGAAAGAAATAAATTTAAATTTGATTATAGTATACTATATAATATATATTTATATATATTATATATAATATATATATATATATATAATATAATATAATATATTATATATATATATTATATATAAATATATACTATATAGGTATTATATAATATATATAAGCCCTGAATTGTAAAAAATATATATTTTTACTTATTAATAAATTTAAAAATTATAAATTATACTTAAAATAATTTTTTAAAAAAATTTACAAATGTTAATAATAGAAATTTATCATCCTACAATAACAATTATAAATGTCTGTAAATCATTAAAAACAATTTACTAATATATTAGCTAGACCGAAGAATCAATACAGATGTCATGCGCTGTATTACAACTGAAGCTGCTTGCATTTTATAATCTCCATTCGCATACCTCCCTCCTTGAGAAGCAGAATTATTAAGAATTATTCGTTATTGTACATATTTAATCCTCACCGTCAAACTCCTAACCTTCCGGTGAAGTTTTAACTCCCTACATTCTTCTTCTCTACACTACGTTCCTTTCAAATAACTTATAAATCCGTGTAACAGTTCCACTCGACTCATGAACATTGAATATTTAGTTGTGGTGTTCCTGAACACTTTCAAATTATGTTATTAAATTAATTTTTCATAATGTTTATGAATGACGTCATGTTTAAATGACTAATCAATCTTTTGGTACTAAATCAATCTTTTGGTATTACAAAACATTCTCAGAGTTAACGTTTATGCTTGTAAACAAGAGGTCGACTTACTAGGTTTGCCTATGCTTGGGAGTCATAAAATTTTAAAGTCGTTTCCAGATTATGAATGATTATTCCTAATGTGACGTCATTGTTCCGATTACGTCATTTCTCTCCATAATGTGATGTCATTGTTCTAATTACGTCATTCCCCTCAACAATAAATTACTTTGGCTTTGTCTCAAAAGAATATATAAATAAAAATAAGAAATTTCAAACTACTCAATATTGTTACTAATAAAAGTTTGTAATAAATTTAAAATAAGAAACAATAAATTCTCTAATTAAAAAATCAAATATAAAAAAAAATTGAGTTTATAACCATTAAAAGATTTAAGATTATTTAGCCCGAAATTATAAATATTTTTAATTATATAATTTAAATAATTATATTTGCTAAAAATTTCAAAAGTATTAATTATTATCTTAAATAAATTTACTAATTTATCTTTAATTCATATTATTTATAAAAATTAACAATTAAATAAATTAATAATAATTAATATTATTATTAAAGATATATAAAATTATATAAAATAACTGATTAAAATAAAAGAAAGATAAAAAATAATTTATGCGTTTTCAAGAAAATCAGTTTTAGTTAATAATTATTAAAAAATTATATAATATATATAATATATTATATATAATATATAATATATATAATATATATATATATAATGATATAATATTATATATATATATAATATATATATATAATATATATATATATATATATAGTATTTATAGTATAATATGTAAATATGTTCGAAACTAATTTTGTGGACCAAATTAGTTCATACGAGATTTTGTTATATTATTATTATTATTATTATTATTATTATTATTATTATTATTAATTATTATTATTATTATTATTATTATATTATTATATTATTTTTAAGAGTTAGTTATTATTAATCATATTATTATTATTATTTCCTATAATCTCTTAATAATAACATAATTAGATTATTATTATTATATATTATTATTATTTTATTATTATTATTTATTATTTCTGATTATTATTATTATTATTATTATTATTATTATTATTATTATTATTATTATTATTCATTATTATTATATATAGCTTACCACAGTGATAATAGCTTGCTTTAAGTTTCGTAAAAAAAGTGTTTTTACTATTTATTGTTTTACTATATATATATATATATATACATAAATATACGTATATATTACTATAAATTATCAGAGTATATATATATATATAAATATATAAATGAATGTAAATACAATTACGTATATGTATATATATATATATATATATATATATATATTAAAAAAATATAAAATATATATTATATATAATATATAAATATATATATATAAATGTAATATACATATTACGTCCACGTATTTAATATTATATGTATATATTTATATATATATTATATGTATATTATATAATATGTACACGTATTTACCGATAGTATATATGTAATATTTGTGTATTTATCTCATATATATATTATAATATAATAATATATATATAATATAATATAATATTTAATATATATATATATATATAGATAATTATTATAAAAAATTATATACAGTTAAGTTAAATACATTATATAACTATGAATAAGCTCATATGATGACCAAGGATGGATGTATGATAATTTTTTATTATATTTTTCAAGATTATTTAATTAGATTTATATTATTGTCATTCGTATTGAAATTTGAAAAAAGAATATATAGAATTTTGGTTATTGAGAATATTTAAAATTTATAATATAATTTACAGTTATATTAAAAATAAAATTTAAATTAATTTGAATAATATAATTTAATATATATATATATATAATATTATATATATATATATATATATATATATATATATATATATAATATTTAGTTGGTATATATATTGATATTATATATATATATATATGTTATATATATATATAATAATTGTAAAATTATAATATAACGAAAATAATAATATCATTATAAATAATTATAATAAATTTGGATTATTCAAAGTATATATTATATATATATATAAATATATATATATATAATATATATATATATATATATATATTATATAAATATATTATATATAATTATATATATAATTATCTAAAAAGTAATTCATGAAT
>JABUQX010075558.1:15000-22500 GCA_015478945.1 Trachelipus rathkii
GTTCTTGAGCAAATAAAGGGCCCACAGTATATTTCTATTGTAGTCAACATGCTGGAGAAGTTCAAAGAATTAAGATGTTTGATGACCCTGAAGATTCACTTTTTGAACAGTCACCTTGATTTTTTCCCCGACAATTTGGGGGATGTGAGTAAGGAGCAGGGAGAACGTTTCCATCAGGATATCAAAGTGATGGAAAGAAGGTATCAGAATCAATGGAATGTCCCTATGATGGGAGGCTATTGCTGGTCACTTTACCGAGAAATTCAGCAAGCTACTCATGAGAAAATCCATTACCAGAAGTTTCAGAGAAAGGGAATATTAAATGGACACACACGCATATGTGATCCATATAAGTTATTCGTTGAAGATTAAATAATTAAGTCCTTACTAATATAGAAATATAACTTAAATATTTATATATTTAAATGAAATAAGTTTAAATATAACAGTTTTAAATTATTTGTACTTAACTCAAAACAAGAGGGAACTAAATTATAACTCCAGGCGCTTCCTGAAATGTCCGTGATCTATGTTAGTTATGCATTAAAGATTAAATAATTAAGTCCTTAATAATATGTAAATATAACTTTAATAATATTTACATATTTAAATGAAATAATTTTTAGTATAGCAATTCTAAATTAGTCGTACTTCTAAAAAATAAGGGGTCACCAGAAGTATAACATAATATTTACATGTGACATAAGTTTAAATATAACACTTCTAAATTTGTCGTACTTCTATAAAAGTAAGGGATAAGTAAATTATTACTCTAGGCGCTTCCTGTAACGTCTGTAATCTATGTAAATTATTCGTTGAAGATTAAATAATTCAGTCTTTAATAATATAAAAATATATCTTAATATCTACATATTTAAATGAAATAAGTTTTAATATAATAATTCCAAATTAGTCGTTTCTATAATAAAAAAAAGGTAACTAAATTATAACCAGGCGCTTCTTGAAATGTCTGTGATTCATGTAAAATATTTGTTGAAGAGGATTAAATAATTCAGTCTTTAATAATATAAATATATAACCTAAATAATATTTATATATTTAAATAAAATAAGTTTTAATATAACCATTCTAAATTAGTTGTAGTTTTTTAAAATTAAGGGGTAACTAAATATAACTCCAGGGGCTTTCTGAAACGTCCGTGATTCATGTAAAATATTCGTTGTAAAAGATTAAATAATTAAGTCCTTAGTAATTTAGAAATAAAACAAATAATATTTACAAATCTTAATGAAATAAATTTTAATATAACAATTCTAAATTAATCGCACTTTTATAAAAAATAAGGTAACTAAATTATAATTCTAGGCGCTTCCTGATATGTCAGTGATCCATGTAAAATATTATTAATAAAGGACCTTTTCTTTTCTACTTTATTTAATTTTTCTTTATTTACTCTCCAATTTAGAGTTACCATAGAGTTAATATATAAATGTAATTCATTTATTTTTAAAAGAGTAAAGGTATTATTAGTCAAGTTATTAAGCATTTCTATTAAACACTGGACACCTAATTTTACAGCAAATAGTTCCAAAATTGGGATAAACCTATTATTATTTTTTATTTGAAATTATTGTACTTTTTGCACATAAAAATGTAACTCACCAATATTAGTTTTTTTTGTAGATATGACATTACAATAAATGTCTTTACCAGCATCAGTAAATGCTATAATATTATATGAGGAGGAATAATCCCTATAAACCTTTCTAGCTCTGGTTTTTTACTGTTCTTATACTGTGAGCAAATATTTTTATATTCTTTTAATAAACTACTATCCAATTTTGTGCCCCAATATATATCTTTATTATTTTGAATTTTTTGTAAAAATAATTTAGCTCTATTCTTTCCAGGAATCCCAATATTTAGTGGGTCAAATAGGCCATTTATGGTAGATAAAATAGATCTAAAAGTGTTTGATTTGGGATCCATTTCATTGTTTTTGTTATATATGGTATCATTATCAGTATCCCATATCATCCCTAATAGCTTAATATGATTATTTATAGGTTCATCTACATTACTGTAATTGCCCAATGTACTATCATTGAATTTTTTTTAACTCTGATGAATTACTATGAAATTGTTGTTAATTAAACCCATTAGCATTAAATATTACATGTGCTTTATGAAAGCAAGAATAATATCACTTTCAAAAGCTGAGAAATAACCTAAGTTATCCATATAGGATAGGTTATATAAACATTTTCTAAGGTCAAATAAACTCAACATGTGTTTCAACATTCCATATTAGCATTATTTAAAGTGCTACATCTTATTCCAAAGGGGTGTCACATTAACTTATAAGAAACAACTAAAGTCGTTTTTATTTGTTTTTAATCCATAAAAAGTGGAATTTTTCTGTATCTTCCAAAGCCAATTTAATCTGATAAAATGTTTTCTCCAGATCAAATAAAAGAAGATATTTATTAGACCTAAGTAAAGTCAATGCAATTTCCAATCTGTTATTTAAATTGTCCTGGCAAGCTAATATTATTATAATTGATAGATTGTTTGATTTGTTTTTATCGCACAAATTTGATAAAAACACAATCCTGCATTTTGTCTTTACTACGTTTTCTCTAAAAACTGAATTATGAGTTAAATATGAAACTTTGTTATTATTTTTTATTGTATTTATTTCAACAGGTTAAATAATGCCTTGGTTAAGTTGATCATTTATGACATTATTATAAGCTTCTAGTTTTAGATTTTCTTTTTAGTATTTTTTAAGTATTGATTTTAACACACAATTAGCTAAATGAAAGTTATTTGGTAAAAATATATTAATTTATTATTCCATAAACAAGGTATAGTCAGTCAACCTGTTTCAATATCTAAATTTGTATTTATAATAAGATATTCTATAAGCTCCATATCCAGTTCCGAGAATTTGGGGGGGCATTCAAAATTATCGCAATTTAATAAATTTTAAAATTTTTATCTACTAAATTGTCATCAGTGTCTAAATTTATGTTTGTATTATTATTTTGAGCTAAAGATGAAATAGAGCAATCCATCTCCAGTCATTTAATTTTATTTTCAATTTTGACATTCTTTCCGAGCAAGTCTGTCTGCTCTGTGAACCTTTTTATATATTTTAAGTAAGGCAGATTTTTATTAATTTATTTAAGTCTCCGGCTAATAGGATTCCTAGAGAAGCATAATATAATAGGGAACAGTTATTAGTTAACCCAAATGAACATGCATTCATCGGTAATATATGAGCTCCATTTACACCTAAAAGTATATGGATCTCTATTATTTTTATTTCTTAGGTGCCTATCAGCTAAGGGCTTTTATGTTAATCAAATGCCTTAACAATTTGATGGGGAGGTATGTTTACTCTAAGCTTCGTTGTAGGGAAAACCGCAGCTACAATGCTGCTTATTTTATTATGTATTTTTACCTAAACTTCTTTGATAGAAGTTTGATAATATTTACTTTCATTAAAACTTTTATATTAAGCATTATTTCAGATTGGACAACTTTATATTTAATTTTTTGTGTCATTGTTTGTGATATAAAATTTATTTCCGATCCAGAATCATACAAAACCCTTAAATCTTGGTTATTATTGCTTTGGTTTATACAAGTTTGAGTACTTGCTACATTCATTGAACTTAACTGAAAGCAATTTGCTATTTGTTCTGAAGAAAGATTTTCAACAGGAGTAACATTTAGTTTAACAACATTGGTAGACATTTCTCTTTGTGCATAATTTTTATTTTTATTGTTTTGTTTTTTTTTTTTTTTTTTTTTTTTTTTTTTTGGTTCTTGTGTTGGGTTAGGTTCATTCTGTTTTTAAAGACACAATAAATATGAATGCCATGTATTACAATTTTTGCATTTAATTATTGAATTTGAACCTACAGTTTTCAATTTTATGATTTAAATACCCACATTTAGTACATACTCCCATTTCTTTAATTTTTTGTAATTTGGATGTTGGTATTTTGCATTTTTGACAATTAAACAATTTATGGTCCATGCAATCAGATGTTTGCAGTGTTTGACAAATAAAACAGTCCACCTTTTTTGTTATTTCAGTACTTGCGTTTTGTTTTTGATTCACATCAATGTTAGTAGCTAAAGCTTCTTTTATTTCTCAATTTGTGATGTGGTTTGAGTTGTGTATGGGTTTGCATTTGTTTTTGCGTTTACAGTTTTTCTTATTCTATTATAAATTTCAAATGAGTTTTTTTAAAATTTCATCCAAAGTTGGATAAGTATTATTTGTAATATTTATATAATTGGTTTGGTATTGCTCTGGCAAACTATTCCACAAAAAGTACTGGAAAACCACCTTACTAGTTATTTTTAGGCTATCCATGGCTTTCTATTAATTTAGCATCACAGATCCAATGATAAAAATCATTTGTTAGTTTTAATTTACACAGTTTTTTATAATAGATAACTGTTGTAATGACTTATTACTAAAGGCACTTAGCAAATTTTTGGTCATGTCATAATCTATATCTGACATAGGGCTTTTTTGGATTAAAATTTAGCTGGACTTTTGAATTGTTTCATTAAATACGAATGTCTAGCAAATTTATTATATTTTTCCCTGTCCATAATTTCCTCAAAGTTTTTTATAAACCTATCAAAATCTTCAGGATTTCTATTAAATTCAGGAAGTTACAGTTCGAGTCTTTTTAAACCAGAAAAAAGTTTCATTATGAGAATTATTTGAGGAAACACTTTGTACAGGGTGTATTTTACTTTCAAGCTCACTTATTAACTGGCTGGAAGCTACGCAAAAAAAATATTAATGGCGCGCTTTCCATATGTTAAAGTATTTTAGTTATTATCCCCCCCTCTAAAATCTGCAAAATCATTTGGAAATTACTTTTTAATCTTCAATGCAGACCGTTTGATTGCTTATGTGTATATAAAGTTACACTAGTTGTTATTTTAATATATTAATTTTGGCAACAATGGCCCGTTGTTGTCCCTCGTTTTCTATGCAAGGCAAAAACTTGCTAAGATAATGAGGGATGGAGTTTGCTCCATCACGCAACAATTTCCTCAGTTTCTTTTAATTCTAATATTTGGGTCAATTGAATCCATTTTATGTTAACCTTTATGAATTTTATAATATATCGGCGAAACTCCAATACTGAATATAATTTCAGTCTTGATAGGCTTATGTGGAACTTATAAACTATTTTATATGTTAAAAAATGTATTAATATTTAATAAATATATACGGTAAATTGGTTACCCGTTGTTACCAATATTATATATACAAGCTTTAATAGTTTTTAATAGGCCTATTTTCTGCTCTATTTCTATATTCTTATTTTCAAAAGGCCAAATACACAGAATGAGGAGGAAAGAATCAGCTGTGTGAGAATTTTAAACAGAAAGACATCCTGTCCACTGGCGCAGTGGACAGGATGTCTTTCTGTTAAAATTCCTCAACAGCTGATATTTCCTCCTCATTCTGGTGTATGAAAATATAATTTAAAATTTTACGAGAATAAGAAAAAAAATAAGGAGGGAAATTGAAATATAGCTGGTTTTTAGGTTTTTACTAGAAAAATAAATTTACAACTATTTACAGTTGAATTTATGGGGAGATTTTACTTCATATAATTTTGTTTAATAAAAAATAATGGGGCGAATAGTCCTCGTTATTTGCTGATATTCTTTTCTCTTCTGTGAGAAACCATTACCAAACCAGTCGAGCCTATCTGAAATATTTACAGTAGACCTATAGTTCCTACTTATTATTATTATTATTATTATTATTATTATTATTATTATTATTATTATTATTATTATTATTATTATTATTATTATTATTATTATTATTATTATTATTATTATTATTATTATTATTATTGTTATTAAACTTGATTTTTATTATCCATGTCATTTTTTGAATTTGAAGTCAACTGTTCAATAATAGCAGTTTGATAATAGTTACTTTAATATTAATTTTTTATTTTTTATTACAAAGGTTGGATTCTTTTTTTATTCCACAATAATAATTATGGAGGCAAAATTAAAATTATACACCATCAGCTGGTCATAACTTTAATTTGATGCTTACCCCATTATTGGAAATTGTTGTTCCTATTAGATGTTATTCTTTTCATGCAGGTGCAGAGGCAGGCCTCTTCTTGTAACTCGGTGGACTGTGTGTCTTCAAAGTCTCTTCTTAGTATAACCTTCTGGTCTTGGTATAGTAGCCTAGGCAAAAATTTCTCACGTTTTATATATATATATATATATATATATATTATATATTATATATATATATTTATAAAATATATATATATTTAAAATTAAGTTGATATATATATATGATATATAATATATATATATGATAATATATAGTATATATATATGATATATATAAATGGAAATAGTATTATTTTTTCTTATTATTTTTTATTTTAAGGAGGCAATGTGAAATTTATTTCTGTTTTTAGTTTCTGTTTGTTAGTTTTCTTGCCAATTGTGGAAGAACTAGAATATAGTCCTGGCTCCAAGTAATATATTTAGGGCCTGAGGCTCTGAGCCCTGCAAGTTTATTTGAAAGTTTTTTGGGAGCGCCCTGCATGATCATCACAAATCATAAAGGTTTGTGAGGTCATGGGTTTTCTATTTCAGGTATTAGGGGCAGAGTTGGTGATTTTTTTTATTTTTTTTTTATTTTTTGATTTTTTCACATTCGTGACGTCACGCGAAATTAAATTGTAAACAAACTTTTTTTAAGTTCTATATAGTATTAATTTTTGAAGTGATTTATTCAATCTATGTAAATCAAGAATCTTAAAATAGGGCCTATAGTCTATGACACAATGAAACAGCAATATACGGACTTACTGGTTACGGACTTACTGGTTACAATGCCAGTAGTTTGTTGAAAATTGAAAAAAATACATTAAAAATATCCTAATATATATAAAAATTATCGATATTGAGAATCGGATAATTTTAATGGTGAATAAGGGGTCGATTAATACCTAATAGTAACACCTGATATTATTTGCAATATTGATAAAGTTGTTACCATCAGAAATAAAAGAAACCTGTTTGAAAAACATTATCCTTTGTTGACAATAGTGTAGAAATTTGGAACAGAATAGCCTTGAGAAGAAATTATTTAGTTTTATTTTTTATTTATATTAAGTTAAAAACAAAAAAAAAAAAAAAAAAAAAAAAAAAAAAATTAAAAATAACAAAAAAAAAAAAATCAAAAATCAAAAAAACATCATGATTTATTTTTATAAAAAAATCATAAAAAATTCAGTTGATTTTTTTCATTTTGATTTTTTTCGTGCCATCCCTTATTAGGGTGCATTTAACAACTGAGCCTTTGGTGTACTTTCATTTTAACATTTTAAAGTTTTTATTTACTAATTTCAAATCAAGATTACTGGGATGGAAAAACCAAACTTCAATATTTTAATATTGTCACTTAAATAAGAAAAAGGGGATAGTATATATATAAATATATATATATAT
>JABUQX010075559.1:10000-16309 GCA_015478945.1 Trachelipus rathkii
TACTAACAATATTATAAAAAACAACTGTGTAACATTTGATTTATAAACTATTTAATTTCCGCGACCCAACGTATATCCGCTCGCGGCCCGTGGGGTCGCTGACCCCGGTTGAAAACGCTGGTCTAGGTAAGGGAAATTTATATTTTCGCCTTTTGTGACGTATTTTTGTTGGGTGTGGATGTGTGTGTTGGTTTGTTTTACTAGTGTGATTGGTGTTCGTTGTTGTTTCTGGTGTTTTTTTGGTGTTTGGCGCTTCGTCATCTTGGTTGTTTCTGTGTTCGAGAGGGGTTGTTGGGGATGTGTTGTTAGTTGGCGCGTAGGTTTGTGTGGTGGCGTCGTTGGATGGGTTTCGCTGTGTAGCCGCGGGTTTTGGTTTTGTGGGTCGGATTTTGTTTGGGTTGTTTCTGAGTGTGCCTGCAGAGGTAGGTTTCTCGTGGCTGGGTGGCGTGGTTTGCTTGTTCTCGTGGCGCGTGGCTGTGTGTGTTGTGGGCTTGACACTGCCTTCGTGTGTCACGTGCGTTGGAGAGGAGTTTGTTCGAGGCGAGTGCTTTATGTTTTGTGCGCGTTTGTGTCTTCGGTGAGGGGTTTGAGTGTGGTTGTTGGTGGTGGATGCGGTCGTGTAGGTCTCGAGTTGTGCGTCGTCGGGTTCGGTGGGTAGTTGTTGAGGTAGTGTAGTTGTTTTGTGGACTGTATTGTTCGATTATGTTGGGAGCCCGGAGTTGTGTTGGGGTGGTTGTTGTGTGGAATAATTCTGGTGCCATTCTCTGGCTGGCGGGTGCCCGTGTGCGGTTTTGGTGGTTCCGGATGGTGCTAGTCTCTGCGTGTGTGGGTCGGCGGCGGCTGTGTCGTGCGGGACTCGTATGTATTTTACGTGAGGCCCCGCTGATGCTAGTTTGTTACGCTGGTTGGGTGGGTGTCAGGCGGTAGTTTGGTGTGTGTCTGCGGGGGTGCGTTGTGTATCTGGTGGTGGTCGATGTGACGTGATGTGCTAACGTGTTTTGTGGTCTGGCTGCTTGTCTGTGGGGGTGCGCTTGGGCCGTGGGGTCCGTGGGGTCGGGGGGTGTGTCTGCGGGCACGGGCGTGTTGTGTTCTCCCCCGTCCATGGGAGAGTGCTGTGAGGTTTGGAATTTTTTGTGTTGGCTCTCTCTTCGCCCAGGGCTCGCTCTGGCTTGTCGGCCTCTCGCTCTGTGCTATTGATATGCGGGCTCTGTACGGGCGTTGTGTGGTGTCTTGGGCGCAGCATGGTTGTACTGGCTCGGTCTTTGGTTTGACGGTCGCGGCGGTGTTCGGCGCGGCATGACGTAATCTGGGGCCTTACTTGTTGAGATGTGTGTGAGCGCGCTGTCTCCCGAGCGCATAGTGGTAAGCCTTGAAGGACTGGTTGGAGTACTGTTTCTGGTTGTGTCGTCCGTCAACCGCGGCGGGTTTGCTGTACCCAGTATTGCAGTTGGTATCACGTTTTGAACAACAGGTGTTGGTTGTGCTTGTCGGGTTAGCACACGCACACTCGCATAGGGGTGCGTTAGGCATGTGTGCGTGTCTTGGGTGGTGTTTGGTGACATATAGTGATATTAATTTGTGGTGTGCGTGTGTGTTGTGTTTGCGGTTCTTCTGTTGGGCGTGGCACTAGGGGGACGCACGCTTCCTTCGTTTGGTTCAGTGGCTGGAGACGCCTGCATGATATGCGCTCTTTATATCAGCGTTGTGGCGACCAATGTTAGGCTTAGGGATCTTTTGGTATCGTTACTTATTTGTGGTTCGCGGTGGTTCTCGTTCATAGCTCTACGTCCGTGAGTATAGGCGGTTGTCGGGTGTTGTGGGTTGAGTTGTGTGTCGATTATTCGTTTTTTTTGTCTAGGGATGCCATTGGGCTGGGTGGTGTGTTGGTGGCTTGCGGTGCCCTCTCTTCCTGGGTTGTAGATTAACGTGTGGAGGTTTTGGAGGGGTGTCTGTGCTCGTTGTTTTGCCTCAGCTTGGGTTTTATTGATCTTGTGTGTGCGCATTTCGATGGGTGGATGTATGGGTGCGTTTGTTGGCGTCGGTTGGTGTCGAGTGCGAATTCTCGCATTGTTTGGGCGTGGTTGTAGTCGTGCTTGGTACGCATGTGTAAGTGGTGGTTCCCTGTGCTCTGGGTATCATTTCAGTGCCGCCGGGTTCTGTCTTCGGTGATGAGTGTATTTGAGTTGCAGAGCACGGTGGTCGTCGTGTCCGGGGAGGAGAGTAGTTTCTAGTTGTGTGAGTGAGTGTGCCTGGTGCCGTGGTTGGAATCGGTGCTGGTTTTGCGTATCTGTTCCTGTATCCTGTTTAGGTGGCTGTCTGTGCTGTTGCTGGTGCTCTATGAGTGGTGTTTGTCGGGTGGTTGCTGTGTGATTGTTGGTTCGTGTGGTGTGGTCATTTTGTAGTATGTTGTGTGATCGTGGTTGGGCGGTTGGTCTCTTGGGCGTGATTGCGCGTGTTGGTGGTGTGGTGTCCCGAAAATACTTTTTGGTTATCTGGTTCTATTGGCGTGCGTTATGCAGCGAGTGTTGTGAGGGCGTGTGTAAGTCGGCGCTCCAGTGGAGTGGCGTGGTCGTCGCCTGGATATCGGTATGCCTGTTATTGAGTGGAGGGGTCAGGTATTTATTTTTGGTTTAATATATATTATATATATATAATATTATATATTATATTATACATATTATATATATATATATATATATATATTATATATTAATATATAATATTATATATATATATAGTATATATATATTCATATATATATATATATATATATAACCATATATTATATTATATATATAGTATATAGTAATATAATATCTATATTAGATACATATATTTTCACACTCAATATATATATATATATTTATTATATAATTATATGATGTTGATAATAATATATATATGTGGACCAGTGTTTTGGTCTAGCATCTAAACAGTTAATTGTACTTCCAAATTTTCCTAAGCTCAGCTATTATAATAAATTCACTAATATATTTTATTCTTTATAATTTTCACTCTTGTGGCTTTAAGATTCCATTTATTTTAATAATTTATTCGTAATTGTATGGGGATAAATTTATTTCAAAAGAATGAGGATAACATTGGAAATGTGCCACTGTGCTACAAACTTTATTATAAAAAAGGCGCATTCGATCGTATTGGACTCGGTTATTGCGTGGTGCTTGGAAGGGTGAATTTCCAGTTCTTAAAATTTACATCCGGAAAACATAGGCAATTCTACGGTATAACGTAAGTATAAGAATTAATGAATTTTCAAATGGTAGAGGGACTCTGAATAATTGTAAAATGAATTATACTTTAAAAAGCAATTCAAATGTTGCATACATGCTCATGTTTCTTCATCTTAAGGGTATACTGAATTAGAATATAAAAAGCTGTATGCATTATATATTATACTTCACCTAGTCGAAATCGTTTTTACATAAATTGGGTTTCTATTGTATATATTTTATAATTTTCACATTGTCTTGCTTTTCTATTATTACACATTGTTGCCAGATAACTTTACTCTTGGCTAGGACCATGATACTAGCCTAGCTTGCTTTGCATAAAGTTCTTTATGAGTCATTTTCGCGGCATCTTGTGGTATGTATATTTGGGTTCTTTGGATGAAAATTTCGCGATTCCTTCTGAAGTTCAAAGGCAGTACGTAGACATAATAAACTATGGGTAAGATCTAACAATAATTATTCAATCTCCAACTCATCGAAGCTTGGCACGCAAAGACTTTAACAATGTCCTTTGTGAATTCTCGGAGAGCCAATTTAGACTCTGGTGGGGTAGGCCGAGCTAAAAGGTTATGGCCAGGATCTCCGCCAGCTCTCACAAACACTCTTGAATAATCCGATGTAAACTGACTCACACGATCAGAACCTAAGTTCCCATACTCCAACAATGGGTGTAGAATTTCTGTAATATTACTCCCAAAGGTTAGGTTTATGTTTTTCCAAGGGGAACAAAAAATAGCAGGATAATCTAATTACAAACTTAAAGAATTTGTAGTTTTTACATTGAGGCATTTTCCAGAATGTCAATATGGACCACCTGATTTAGTAGAACATAAATTTATTGTCCAATAACTTCATATGAGGCTTATTTAGTGACCTCTCTAACATGCAATCACAACTTCCGTACAAATGCTCCAACGTTAATTTGGCATATTTTTACATAGAAAGTGCCTTTCTAAGAGATCTTAGAGTTTTCTGTAAACCAAATGCCCTAGAGAGGGAGAATAGAAATAAAGAGAAAAAGATCTGGAACAAAGACAAAGCGTGAAGTGGATAGATTCATAAACGGAATAGGAGAGCAGTCATTCTTATAATAGGTAGTCTTTAATTAGCTTAAGGCTAGTAATTTTTGATTGTTTTAAATGATTCTAGTTGTGCACAGTTTCTGTGCATGTTTGCAGTGGGTTTGGTTAGTCAACAATCTTGCATCTCGAATAGATTGAATACTTCATTCCGAGGAAATATGAATTTGATTGTAAGTCAATACAGTCATGCCTTTATTGAAGAATTCTGCAGGGGTAGACTCTTGTGTAACTAAAATTTACCGCAAGATACTCTTGGAAAGGACTTCGCTTCAGATTTATATGAAACTACAAGTTTGAGAAAGATTTAGATTTAGATTAGATTTGTTGTAGATATCATACCACCAATTCTACAAAATAAAATCCTGCAAAAATAAAAAACGGACAACCACCCAGATTCCATAGTAGCAGCTCCAGTTCCTTTCCCATCTACGCAAAGACTTTTTCATTCCGAAAAAGTCGACCTGAGAGGCCACGCGTAATCCGTCTTTAAGTAGCGAACCTTTCTGTAAATAAAGTCATGTCCATGCATTATAATGTTTAAATTTTATGAGAAGTTGTGGTATTTTATAATAATTGATCTTCCCTATATATATATATATAATAATATATTATATATAGTTAATTATATATATATAGTATATATTTATATATTATAATATATATATATATTATATATAATATATTATATATATTATTATAATATTATTTATATATATATATATATATATATATATATTATATAAGTATATTATATATATATTATATATATTATATATATATATATATATAATAATATATATATTTATTTATTTATTTGATTTATTTTTATTTTCTGGTGTTATATAAATATATATAAATATTATATATATATATATTATATATAATATATATATATTATAATATATGTTAATATATATAATATATATATATTATATATATATATATTTGGTTTAGTGGTTATGTGTAGTGATGTTGGTGGATGGTGGTGGGTATATTATATATAATATATGTAAATTAAATTAGTTAACATAACTATTTGATATTAGAAATATTAAAATATTTAGGGTATTAATACTAACTGTATAGCAGTGATGTGTGGTGTGAATGTCGTGAGGGGAACGAAGATAAAAAAACCTGGTGTCTTGTCATTAGAGCATGTTTTGGATTGAGGACCCCAATTTTCCCCTCCAAGTTGGTGAAGCCCTTTGGAACTACTTTTCTTTCGGAACCCCCATTTTCCCTCGAATGGACGCGATATCTCGAACCTCTTCCTAGGAATTAAGATACAAATCCATTGAAGGTGTGTGAAGAGGGAGAGTTTTTTATAGCTACTTTAATGGTTTTTTTTGAAACTTTTATTGATCATACTACCTCTTTTTATTTTTGACTTTTTACTACTTTTGAAAATTCTTTACAACTTTAAAACTTCCCATTCATCTGTTCGCCCCCTCCCCACTCTTTACTGTCATGGTTCTCTCCCTATAAATTATAAAAGCCTCCATAATCATATCTAGCCGTTTTTAAGTTCATTGCCTGCACTTACCCATTGACATATTGTACTGTTTCTAAAATGGTAAATTAACATAGTCATACCTTATTTTAGCTGTCACCATCTGCTATGTAACTATCAAATCTTATTAAGTTGTTGCATATTTGCTTTTATCCCTTGTTAAGTGCATAATTATGTACTGCGGGCCGTGTCTCCTTTAGCAGAATTGCTGTTGAACTGCCTGTTCCAAATCTATTGTGTTTTTCTCTCTCTTCCCTGAGAATTGAAAATGTTTATGTATCGTTAGGGAAAAATCAATTATCCATTCAGCTTCAATGATTTTATTACACTTTAAAAATCATTTCCATCTTAAAAACTAATTAGGTCTTAAAAGTTGATATTTTCTTCTTCTAACGTCTCACCTATTTTCTACGCTTCCATGTACACCAAATTTACGTTTTCAAGTGTATCAAGAAATATTTACGTA
>JABUQX010075560.1:2500-7500 GCA_015478945.1 Trachelipus rathkii
CGAAAATATTAAAACAATAGGAAAAAGTAAGTTATAATACGTTAGTAATTAGTAATTTACTACTTCATTATTTATCGATTGATATATCTTTTTCAATTTTTCTACTAAATTACTAAACCATTAAAAACGTCGCCTGGCAAACGTAAAAGGTTCATTTTTTTTTTTTGCTACGTCACATATATATATATTGTTATAGTAGCAGCATATATATATATATGCAGCATATATATATATATATGAGGCAGGTTATATATATATATATATATGTTATTATTATTATTATAAAAAAAAAATATATATAAAGTATATATATATATATATATATATATATAGCAGTATATATATATATATATAGAGTATATATACATATATATATATATATATACATATATACATATATATATATATACAGTTTCACATATACATATAATACATGCATATATATTATATACAGGAGTTGGGAAGAAGAGCATGTTGAGCATACATATTATTATAGAGCATATGATATATTGGTTATTATTATTATTACATATACATACATATATATATTATATACAGAGTTATATATATATATATATTATTATTAGATATATATATTATTTTGAAAGATATATAAAGGTAAGAAAAGTATATATATATATATTATTATATATATATTGTATATGTATATATATACATATATATATATATTATACTATATATATACTGGCTATAGTGGTATATATATATATATATATTATAAATTTGCTTTGACGCAAAACATATTTGCACAGAGCTAGTTGATTTCAAGCCAACATGTAATCGAAAACACATTTAAACTTTAAAAAAATGTAAGTTTATAATATGTTAGCAATTCGCAATTACTACTTCATTATCTATCGATTGATGTATTATTGGAAAAATTCTTTGCAGAATTATCCAAAAGGAGTAAATAGAACAGTTTGTGACTGTTCCTTCCAAATTGAGACGTCTATTCAATTATTAAAACTAGCTTAATAAATAAAAAGTTTAAAAGTTTAAAATCAATAATACAACTCACCTAAGGTTTATGATATAGCTTGATATATTTGTGTTTCCTAAGTAATTAACTTGGGATTGTGCCTTTTTTATTGAAAGGCTTTATTAGTTAAGGGATAGGTAGTTAAAGTTTAAAGCTTAAGGCTATCATAATCTATTACCTAGTAAGAGTGGTTGTACCAAACTTAAACCAAGGATAGGGCGATAAAGTTAGAGAATATTAGAATCAAATAGAATAGATAGAATACCTAACAACCAGCCCTGCTAAAATCGGAATATAAAGAGTTGGGGCTAGCTTGGCATCATAGAATCCTAGCCCAATTCAAGCTTGGACAAGCGTATACTCTGTCTTTTAATAAGGTAAGATTTATCAAGCCTATCCACTTATAACTATAAAACATAAATATACTTAGTTATTTTCTGGCAAATGGAGACTTTATAAAATAAATTATAATACAGTTATAGCGCACAGCTACATTTTAAAAAACTCTTCAGTACTGGCTTTTTTTATTAGGGCCTGCTCTGAAGACATATATAATATTATGATAGTTTTACCTTCGACAAAGCCAAAGCCAAATTAAATCTCCAAACCATTGTGTAATCCAGTGGTTCTCAAACTTTTTCGATTCGCGGCTCCCTTGACTAATTCAAGTTTGCCGAAGTCACCCAATGTTAGATTTTAAACAGAACGTTTTACAATTTATAAAATAGGGTCTATTATTAATCATTAAATTGCAATAATATTGCATGATTACAGCATGCCAAAATCATTCCCAGGATCTGCCTCTGAATATATATATATATATATATATATATATATATATATATATATATTAAAAATAATACAATATATATATTTACACATATATTATTAAGGTTATTGGTTGTTATGCTATAGCTTGTGAAATTCTTGTTATATGGTTTGTATATATTATATATATATATATATATATATATATATATATATATATATATATATATATATATATATATATATATATATATATATATATATATATATATATATATATATATAAATATATTATGCTAAGATATTTTTACAGTTGGGCATATATATATATATATTAAGGGGCGAACACTAAATTTACCTTTAATTAGTAATTAGTAGAATGGATGAGCCTGTTGATCGCCACACATTTTAGAAAATCTGGGAATCAGATTGGATATAGCCACCCTCATTTCGTTTTCTACATTGATTTTTGATCGATATTTAGTTTTTATTACAGCGACAGCCGAAAATCCAGCTTCGCATAAATAAGAAGTCGCAAATGGAATTAAAATATTTTGAGCTTTACCGCTCAGAAGTGGATATTCATTTTTTACCGACATCCAAAATTCTGTTAATTCCATGACACTAAATTTTATTTTCAACGAATTGTCGCAAGACCAATTAGATTCTCTTTTTCCGCAATGGTAAAGTCATATGGAGCAGCAACAATAAATGGATCCTGAAGTCATGATAATTTATCTATATGATCGTTTTTAAAAATTATTTCTCAAAACCTGGCGGAAGCCGTGTTGTGATAAGTGTTCTCAAAAATGGATTTATGCTATCACGGAGAGAAATCAATCCGCACTAGAGGTCAAAAAGTGTTGCAATATTGGAAAACATTCTTTGCCTCCATCTTCATTCATTTTTATTTTCCATAATTTTAGTTTTTTTATGAAAGCCGAAATTTTCTCAATCCCTTTCAAAATGTGCATAGGAAAATATAAATTTCCTGTCGCAGTTCATACGTTCGATCCAATACGTTACCACGAGAGAGCCATCGCGAGGTGCTGAAGTACAATAAAAACGAATGCTCACCCCATCTCATCCCATAATTTTTTGAAAAACCTTGCCTATAAAGGCCGAGTTTTTATAAAATTAACTACATTCACTACATATTCGAAGACCGTGTTCAATGTAGGACTCAGAAATTTGGATGCGAGTGCTTCCCTGTGAATAATGCAATGGGTCCACAGTGCATCAGGAGCTTTGCTTCGAATAAGTGCCTGCAATCCTCCGTAACATCCGGACAATTCACTCGTCACAATCTATTTTACTACTAAAACCACGTGAACCCGAAAAAGTTTTATGTAGAATCAGAACGTGTCGATAACGTAAAAAAGCGTTCGAATTCGTTTGCCAATTTTTTAATTTTACATATATATATATATATATATATATATATATAATATATATATATATATATAGTATATATATATATATATATATATATATATATATATATATAGTAGTATATATATATATATATATATATATATATATATAATATATATATATATACTGTATATATATATATATATATATATATATATATATATATATATATAAAGATAAATATATATTATATTTATATATATATATATATATATATATATATATATATATATATATATATATCCGTTTTCTATAACACGGTTTTCTGTTAAAAAATAAAATAAGGATAACATAACTAATATCATGACAACAAAGTTGGAAAATTCAAAATCGATTAAAAATTTTAAATGAAAACTGAACTGAAATAAAATTATGAAAATGTTCAAATCTTTCGCGTCACCCCAGAGGGGAAGCTGCGTCACCCAAAGGTGACGCGTCACACAGTTTGAGAACCACTGGCTGTAATCTAAAATAGTTTATAGCAAAATAGGAAAGTTTTAATACAGGAATAAAATATTTTTAATAGTATCTTTTTCAGTTTTTCTACTAATAAACCCTTAAAAACGACGTCTGGCAAACATGTAAGGTTCATTTTTTTGTTTCACCAAGATTTAGGGGGGCATGTTCTCCCTGCCCACCCCCCTGTAGACGCCCATGAGTATTGAAGTTTATTAAACTAGGCAATTAAAAAACTGCTCTCTACTAATACTACTGCTACTTGAAATAATAATAATAATATATTATTACTGGCTATAATACAATAATACAATAATAATAATACACAATAATACAATAATACAATAATAATGGCTGGCCAATAATATTGACACATTAATAATAATAATAATATAATTATTATTATTATTATTATTATTATTATTATTATTATTATTATTATTATTATTATTATTATTATTATTATTATTAGTATTATGATTATAATTATTATTATTATTATTATTATTATTATTATTATTATTATTATTATTATTATTATTATTATTATTATTATTATTATTATTATTATTATTATTATTATTATTATTATTATTATTATTATTATTATTATTATTATTATTATTATTATTATTATTATTATTATAGCATTAACAGTAGAATTTTCCCTTTAAACTTTATTGATAATATGATACGAAAATCACAGGAATTTTCAGATTTATTATAAAACATTTAAAACAAATAAAAAGTAATACTAATCACAGACCACAATTCTATCAATCAAAAACAATTCTTTTAATTCTATCAAAGACCACAATCCTATTAATCAAAAAACCAAATGATGAATTGTTATGTCAAAGGAATTCTCAAAAATTTATTATTTCATATTTCTAAAAAAAAAACGAATATTAATTTTTAATGATAGCTAATTTTTAAATTATATTTTATTTCTTAACTAGGCTCCTGATTTTAAATTAATAAATAACTTTAAAAGAAAGGAACTAGTTCATATCGCGTACAAAATATTGATTCTCGGTCTTTGTTAAAATTTCTTATTAATATATTTGAATTAGTTACCCATGAGATATTTAAATTTATTTTTCTTTACATGTCAGCATTTATTTTAAATTAATAATGAGAAAAGTAGAAATAAAAATTTTTATTTCATAATTTAATACTTATATTTCTACTTCTCCTATGAAAGTTAATTTCCATGACTACGAATGTTTTATTCCAGGCCTGCGGAGCTGGAGCGGGAGCCTCGAAGTCGCAAGGTTCTGGGTGGAGCCGGACCCGTCGCCGAAACTTTTTTTGTGAGGCTGGAGCTGGAGACAGCCGAAAT
>JABUQX010075561.1:5000-10000 GCA_015478945.1 Trachelipus rathkii
TTGTGTAGAAAAGTGTATGGCACGAACCCTCCTCATAGGAAGGGGTATGACACTGGAGAGCTCAGAAGAGCAATGTTCATTGTAATAGAGAGAGAGAGAGAGAGAGAGAGAGAGAGAGAGAGAGAGAGAGAGAGAGAGAGAGAGAGAGAGAGAGAGAGAGAGAGAGAGAGAGAGAGAGAGAATCCTTCTAATTAAGATCACGAGAAAAAGAAACCTTAAAAATATTAAGGGTAAAAGAAGGTTTGAAATTATGTTGTCGAACTGAGTGTTTGAGGGATTGAAAACAACATTGTTCTTAAGAGAGAGAGAGAGAGAGAGAGAGAGAGAAGGGAGAAAGAGCGAGAGAGAGAGAGAGAAGGAGAGGAGAGAGAGAGAGAGAGAGAGAGAGAGAGAGAGAGAGAGAGAGAGAGTTAAAGACAGGACAGAACCCTGAGGAACACCACTATATTTAGACTTAATGGATGAACGGTGACCATCTACGTGGCTATAGAACGATTGTAAAAGAAATCAGAGAGAAAGATAGACACCGCAAGAGAGAATTTTAGAAAACAAAGCTTTGTGCCAGCGTTTCCCAACCGGGGTCCACATGGACCCCCCCAGGGGTCTACAGAAGCTTCGAAGGGGTTATCAACATATTTATATTTATAAAATATAAATATGTAATTTAGGAATATTACATATGAGTATTTGGGGGGTCCACATACGTCCACATACGGAAATGACCGAAGGGCAGAGGGTCAAGAATCAGAAATAGGAGAAAGAAGATGACCACTAGACCGTCTCTCTCTCTCTCTCTCTCCTTTTAAAATCATTATTACAATTTGCACCATTCTTCTGAACTCTCTCTCTCTCTCTCTCTCTCTCTCTCTCTCTCTCTCTCTCTCTCTCTCTCTCTCTCTCTCTCTCTCTCTCTCTCCTTTTTTTAAAATCATTATTACAATTCTGCACACATTCTCTCTCTACTCTCTCTCTCTTCTTCTCTCTCTCTCTCTCCTCTCTCTCCCTTCTCTCTCTCTCTCCTCTCTCCTCTCTCTCTCTCCCTCTCCTTTTTAAATTCATTTATTACAATTACACCATGTCTTCTGAACTTCTTCTCTCTCTCCCTCTCTCTCTTCTCCTAATTAAAATCACCATTATATGGACACCATTCCTTGAAACTCTCTCTCTCTCTCTCTCTCTCTCTCTCTCTCTCTCTCTCTCTCTCTCCTTTTAAAATCATTATTACAATTTGCACCATTCTTCTGAACTCTCTCTCTCTCTCTCTCTCTCTCTCTCTCTCCTCTCTCTCTCTCTTTCTCTCTCTCTCTTTCTCTCTCTCTCTACTCTCTCTCTCCTTTTAAATCATTATTATAATTTACACCATTCTTCTGAACTCTCTCTCTCTCTCTCTCTCTCTCTCTCTCTCTCTCTCTCTCTCTCTCTCTCTCTCTCTCTCTCTCTCCTTATAAAATCACCATTATAATGGACACCATTCCTTGAACTCTCTCTCTCTCTCTCTCTTCTTTTAAAATCATTATTATAATTTACACCTTTCTCTCTCTCTCTCTCTCTCTCTCTCTCTCTCTCTCTCTCTCTCTCTCTCTCTCTCTCTCTCCTTTTAAAATCATTATTACAATTTACACCATTCTTCTGAACTCTCTCTCTCTCTCTCTCTCTCTCTCTCTCTCTCTCCTTATAAAATCACCATTATAATGGACACCATCTTGAACTCTCTCTCTCTCTCTCTCTCCTCTCTCTCTCCCTCTCTCCTCTCTCTTCTCTCCTCTTCTCTCTCTCCTTTTAACATCATTATTATAATTTACACCCATTCTTCTGAACTCTCTCCTCTCTCCTCTCTCTCTCTCTCTCTCTCTCTCTCTCTTCTCCTTTTAAAAAATCATTATTACAATTTACACCATTCTTCTGAACTCTCTCTCTCTCTCTCTCTCTCTCTCTCTCTCTCTCTCTCTCCTTATAAAATCACCATTATAATGGACACCATTCCTTGAACTCTCTCTCTCTCTCTCTCTCTCTCTCTCTCTCTCTCTCTTCTCTCTCCTCTCTCTTCTCTCTCTCTCTCTCTCTCCTTCTAAAATCACCATTACAATGGACACCATTCTTTGAGCTCTCTCTCTCTCTCTCTCTCTCTCTCTCTCTCTCTCTCTCTCTCTCTCTCTCTCTCTCTCTCTCTCTCTCTCAACTGGCGATCAGAAATGCTTCCAAATCTTTCTATTGAAGGATACATTCGAAAGAACCTTAGAAAGAACGGAGGTTAAAGCGATGGGACGATAGTTTAAGGGTCGAAAATGTTCCCTTCGTTTCGGCACGGGATGAAAGAGGGGAAACGTTTTAAGCAGAAAACAACGAAGGAAGAAAGAAGAAAGAAAGAAGAAGGAACAAAGAAGAAGGAACAAAGAAGAAAAAAGAAAGAAGGAAGAAAGTAGAAAAAGGAGAATAAAAGAATAAGGAAGAAAGAAGGAAGAAGGAAGAAAGAAGAAGAAGAAAGAAAGAAGAAAGAAGAAAGAAGAAGAAGAAAGAAAGAAGAAAGAAGAAAAAGAAGAAAAAAGAAGGAAGAAAGAAGATGGAAGAAAGAAAGAAGGAAGAAGGAAGAAGGAAGGAAGAAGGAAAGTCCAAAAAGAATGACAAGAGGCATATTAATTTTCCAAGACATGCTCGGGGAAGGGCAAACTTTGAGAGCTACAACGGGAATACTATCAGGACCGCATATATATATATATATATATATATATATTATATATATAATATATATATATATATAATATATATATATATATATATATATATATATATATATATATATATATATATATATATATATATATATATATATATATATATATATATATATATATATATATATATATGGTAATTGTTTACCCAGAGGCCGTTGTTCCACCCCCGAAAGTTTTTTATGAAAAATCACAGGGAATATACTCAAAAAAATAGTAATAAAATACTGTAAAACGAAAATCGTCGCTTCCTTAGGAAAAAAAGTTACAGCCTCTCAAAGTTGTAAAAAACCCCATAGGATTTGTTATAAAAAAAAAAAAAAAAAATTTTTTTTTTTTGAAAATCACATGATATACTCTAAAAATAATAATGAAGAATAGTGAAAGCGAAAATCGGGGCAGTCTCTTTAGAAAAAAAAAGTTACAGCCTCTGAAAATTTAAAATTTTCCCATAGAGTTTCTTATAATAAAAATTAGTGGCCTTCGTGCTCGTCTTTAGGGCCATCCTGTTCAGGTTATGATAAGAATTGTTAATTTCTATCATAGATTTTCGCTGTGTATACTAACAAAACTTATCATAACCTGACTTAGAGGCGCCTTGAAATGAGGACCAACTGGATCGTCAATAGTTGAAAAGTCGATGGTGATTTTTAACAACTTGAAAGCGCTACTTTTTTTTCTAAAGAGAGCGAACAATTTTCGTTTTCACTATTCTTCAATTATTATTTTTTTAGAGTATATCCTGTGATTTTCATAAAAATCGGGGGTGACAAACCTCTGGTAACAATTTACCTATATATATATATATATATATATATAATATAGTATATATTTATATATATATAATATATAGTATATATATATTATATATATATATATATATATATATTATATATATATATATATTATATATATATATATATTGTGTCAGTAGTGGAATTGTAAGAATTTTGGAAAAGTTTGTACTTATTATCAATTTTACTATAAATTTTGTCACTTCATAAACCCTGCGTAATTATCAGACACACACTATACATACACACACACCACGCAAATATATATATATAATTAGATAGACATATCTATATCTCTAATATTATATATATAATATATTATATATATATATATAATATATATAGAATATTATCTATTTACTATATATATATATATATAATATATATATATATATATATAATTATATATATATATATCAGGCGCGGTTTTACGGAGGAAGCACAGGAGGTCGGGCCTCCTCTAAAAAAAAAATAAAGCCAACTATATAATAAAATAATTTCAAATTACTGAATTATTACTATTAAAATTAATGTTTAAAATGTTATACAGAACCTTTAATTTACATTAAGATCATTTATTCTCTTGCGAAACATTATTTTCCATAAGGATCATTGATAGGAATTTCGATTTGTGCCTCCAAGAAAGCATAATTAGTAATGCTTTCAAAACACTGGTTGTCATGGCAACGTAAAAAGAAACCTTATTCTTATTTTGTCTATTATGAGGATTTTTCACAAAGCCTCCTCTCGCGACACGTCATAAATAAACTTCCCAAATTTGCAACTCCTACTCATAAATTAGAGTTTGCCCCTTTGCAAAAATATGTGAAACAAAATAAAGAAAACTAAATTTTATTTAAAAATTAAATAAAAAAATTTAATATATATATATATTATATATTATATATATATATATATTAATATATATATAATATATAATATATATATTATATATATATATATATATATAGTATATTATATAGTATATATATATATATTATATATATATATATATATATCTTTCTTTCTTTCTTCATCTTCCTCTTTGCCCCAAGATTGGGGGTAAGGTGCGCTACAAGCATCGGAAAAGAAAGCAGTAGGAGGAACATGACAAACGTCGAAAAGAAAAGCCCAGCCTTACCGCCCCCTCTGCTACCAATTAATTAGTGAAGAGCTCTCACAGACAGAAAATTCCACCCTAGCAGCATCATGGACCGCGACGGACCTCCACTATGGAAATCGTCAATGTAAGGTTCATCCCCTGGCCCATTTGGGCCACAACCATGCCCCCATACAAAACCCCCCATTCTCTCCTAATCATGCACCTTTATGCTCGCCTCTGCCAAACTCACATTTCTCTCCTTCAGACATTCGTCCACTCAATCCACTTTCTATATATATATATATATATATATAATATATTATTATATATATATAATATATATATAATATATATAATATAATATATATATATATA
>JABUQX010075561.1:17500-35000 GCA_015478945.1 Trachelipus rathkii
AAGATGCAGGAGTCGGGGGTCTCTCGGCTCAGAGGGAATGACAGGGTAGGGACCATTTCCTCTTCTCCGGGGAGGGTCTCCGGAACCCCCGCTCTTGGTATTTGCAAGTCGCGGGGTTCTTCCTTCCGCCCTACGGGGGCAGGCGGTGTCCCCCCTCTGTCCCCTCCCCCAGCCTGTCGGCTCTCGAGCCCCCAAATTTTTTTTTTTTTATTATTTTTTTTTTTTACATATTTGTAATAAGCTAAATTTATACGGTGATTCCAAATATGTAATTGGTTTTTCTGTAAGTGTCGTACTTTTTGAGATATTTAATTTATGAAAAAAATGTTTTTTTTTTTTTTTTGTTTATTTTACATTTTTGTAATAAGCTTTATACGCTGATTCCAAATATGTAATTGGTTTTTCTGTAAGTGTCGTACTTTTCGAGATATTTCATTTTTAAAACTTTATTTAACAAAAATGTGATTTTTAAAAATTATTTAAAAATACTTCGAACTTTTGAATCATGTCCGTTACCACTGAAATTCATTGTTGGTATCATATAGTAGCAATATATTAAAAAAAAAACAAAAAAAAAATTCAAAACTGACCATTGTGTAAAACAGAAAAGGGCTCGCTTTTTAATCTTTTTTAAGCGGTTTTCAATCTTTTGTCAAGCGATTTTTAAGCGGTTTTTAATCTTTTGTTAAGTAGTTTTCAAGCAGTTTTTAATCTTTAGTCAAGCGGTTTCTGATCTTTTAATTTTTAGTCAAACGTTTTTAATCTTTTGTCAAGCGGTTTTCAATCTTTTATCAAGCGATTTTCAAGTGGTTTTTAATTTTTTTTTTCAATAGGTTTTTAATCTTTAGTCAAGCGGTTTCTGATCTTTTAATTTTTAGTCAAACGTTTTTAATTTTTTGTCAAGCGGTTTTCAATCTTTTATCAAGCGATTTTCAAGTGGTTTTTAATTTTTTTTTCAATAGGTTTTTAATCTTTAGTCAAGCGGTTTCTGATCTTTTAATTTTTAGTTAAACGTTTTTAATCTTTTGTCAAGCGGTTTTCAATCTTTTATCAAGCGATTTTCAAGTGGTTTTTAATCTTTTTTCAATAGGTTTTTAATCTTTAGTCAAGCGGTTTCTGATCTTTTAATTTTTAGTCAAACGTTTTTAATTTTTTGTCAAGCGGTTTTCAATCTTTTATCAAGCGATTTTCAAGTGGTTTTTAATTTTTTTTTCAATAGGTTTTTAATCTTTAGTCAAGCGGTTTCTGATCTTTTAATTTTTAGTCAAACGTTTTTAATCTTTTGTCAAGCTGTTTTCAATCTTTTATCAAGCGATTTTCAAGTGGTTTTTAATTTTTTTTTCAATAGGTTTTTAATCTTTAGTCAAGCGGTTTCTGATCTTTTAATTTTTAGTTAAACGTTTTTAATCTTTTGTCAAGCGGTTTTCAATCTTTTATCAAGCGATTTTCAAGTGGTTTTTAATCTTTTTTCAATAGGTTTTTAATCTTTAGTCAAGCGGTTTCTGATCTTTTAATTTTTAGTTAAACGTTTTTAATCTTTTGTCAAGCGGTTTTCAATCTTTTATCAAGCGATTTTCAAGTGGTTTTTAATTTTTTTTTCAATAGGTTTTTAATCTTTAGTCAAGCGGTTTCTGATCTTTTAATTTTTAGTCAAACGTTTCTAATCTTTTGTCAAGCGGTTTTCAATCTTTTATCAAGTGATTTTCAAGTGGTTTTTAATTTTTTTTTTCAATAGGTTTTTAATCTTTAGTCAAGCGGTTTCTGATCTTTTAATTTTTAGTCAAACGTTTTTAATTTTTTGTCAAGCGGTTTTCAATCTTTTATCAAGCGATTTTCAAGTGGTTTTTAATTTTTTTTTCAATAGGTTTTTAATCTTTAGTCAAGCGGTTTCTGATCTTTTAATTTTTAGTTAAACGTTTTTAATCTTTTGTCAAGCGGTTTTCAATCTTTTATCAAGCGATTTTCAAGTGGTTTTTAATTTTTTTTTCAATAGGTTTTTAATCTTTAGTCAAGCGGTTTCTGATCTTTTAATTTTTAGTCAAACGTTTTTAATTTTTTGTCAAGCGGTTTTCAATCTTTTATCAAGTGATTTTCAAGTGGTTTTTAATTTTTTTTTCAATAGGTTTTTAATCTTTAGTCAAGCGGTTTCTGATCTTTTAATTTTTAGTCAAACGTTTTTAATCTTTTGTCAAGCTGTTTTCAATCTTTTATCAAGCGATTTTCAAGTGGTTTTTAATTTTTTTTTCAATAGGTTTTTAATCTTTAGTCAAGCGGTTTCTGATCTTTTAATTTTTAGTTAAACGTTTTTAATCTTTTGTCAAGCGGTTTTCAATCTTTTATCAAGCGATTTTCAAGTGGTTTTTAATTTTTTTTTCAATAGGTTTTTAATCTTTAGTCAAGCGGTTTCTGATCTTTTAATTTTTAGTTAAACGTTTTTAATCTTTTGTCAAGCGGTTAATCTTATCAAGCTGATTTTCAAAGTGGTTTTTAATTTTTTTCAATAGGTTTTTAATCTTTAGTCAAGCGGTTTCTGATCTTTTAATTTTTAGTCAAAAGTTTTTAATATTTTGTTAAAGGGTTTTGAATCTTTTCTATACTATCGAATCCCTTTAAATGTTCATTTTTTAAGCGGACTACCAAGACCACGATTTACTTCAAGATTATTATTATTATTATTATTATTATTATTATTATTATTATTATTATTATTATTATTATTGGTACCATTATTATTGTTATTATTATTATTGGTACCAAAACTATTAATCAAAAAATAAATTAAAAATATTTAACCCATCCCTTAAATATTTTATTTATTAAAATACTATAGTAATAGTAATATTCTAAAACTAAGGGTTTAAATAAACCAACATTTGATATATATATATATATATATATATATATATATAGCTAATAGTTTTTATTATATATATATATATATATATATATATATATATATATATATATATATATATATATATATATATATATATATATATATATATATATGGAAGAATTAAAAAGGTGCATAAAGATGATAAGGAAAATCGTAAAGTGAATCACCGGAGACTTTCGGTTTAAATATTTGGCACATGAACATTTGTCTAAGTGCTGCTCATCCCCTTTCCCCCTACCCGTGAGTGGTAGAAAAATCCTCATGAAAACCATGGGAGACCCTCCAAAAAATTTACAAGAAGACAAAATTAAGTAAAATCCTATTTTCAAATAAGAAAAAAAGTTAATAAAAACCATCGAAACCATCGATTCAAATGCTTGGCATAAGAACATTTGTTTGCGTAGTGCTCCGCCCCTTTCTCCCGACCTGTGAGTGGTGGAAAAATACTTACAATATTGCTTCAACACCATAATCCTATTAAAAAAAGTTAAATAAAGGAAGCATGTAGAATAATAATAATAATAATAATAATAATAATAATAATAATAATAATAATAATAATAATAATAATAATAATAATAATAATAATAATAATAATAATAATAATAATAATAAAATAATAATAATAATAATAATAATAATAATAATAATAATAATAATAATAATAATAATAATAATAATAATAATAATAATAATAATAATAATAATAAACATTAATAATATTAATAATAATAATAATAATAATAATAATAATAATAATAATAATAATAATAATAATAATAATAATAATAATAATAATAATTGTCCTATTTTCTCGTGAAGACCTTTACTTCGATAGCTCACAGGTACAATCTCGAAAGATTGCAATAACTTCACGGATATAGGACTCCCAAAACTCACACAATAACCCTTCCTTTATTATCGTGCAATTAAGGGGGTTGAAGGAGAGTTTTGGCCAAAGGTGTTATAGAGTACCTATTGTGATGTGGAACATCAGTAAATATTGATATATATATGTAGGGAGAGAAGTCGAGAAACACAGATATATATGCAGGGAGAGATATGATGCGTGACGAGATATAAGCACTCATACAACACCACACTCTATTTGAGATTAGAATTGAAAGATGCCCCCAAAGGGGGCAGAAGACCCCCTTGCCTCGGTTTTAGTTGCATGCGATAACTTCACCGATCCCGGTATGGTGAACCGGAGTCCTTTTAGAGGAGAAATATAGTCGAAGGTGCATGCCAGATAGAAACACAGTTTTGAAAGAAGCGTGAAAATAGATGTTAATATCGTAGATGTTTGCAAAAATAAAAATAATTGTTAGTTCCTAAGACAGACTACCATGTTTTTTTATTGAAAGAGTAGTGTTGGGGACTCTACTGTATTAGGTATGGTCAACACGACTCCCGGTTGCAATAGCAGAGACTGAGTCGCGTTCTCACATATACCACATACACTCTCACTTCTAAAATTAACTTCTACTAAACGCTCGTGAGAGCACGATGCATAAGCATTCGTTCTGGAGAGGGGGGGGGGCGCAAGTAATACGGAAAACGTCAGATGCAACGGAAGTAATCCGCAGTTTTACAGAGTTATCACCTCGACATCTTAAAGGTAAAACGAAAAGGATTTAACACTCACCAAATGACTTTTGATACACAAAAAACCTCAAACCTGCGACCTTGTCTCTGGAAGTAAAGACGTTCTCATGATCATTCAGTTGAAATTCGCAAGATGAATTCCGTAGATTTAAGTTCATTTACTGGTATTGACGTTTCATATAAGAATTCAAAGCAAATAAGACTTACGTTAATTTTGAACTAGATATATATACAAATTAAACAACATTTTTGAAAGCGAGACACGGAGAACAGCGAATTCACACTTATCAATCCGAATGACTGTACACCGAATCGCATGTTAGTGGATTTAAATTCGCCTTTATTTACACAGAAAAGGAATGCTATAGAATTCAAGATTGTCGTTCTGTGTTAGGAATCGAAAATTCCCATTGAAACACAATCGTATGAGCACTAATATTTACATAATCAAAGAGAAATAATCTGCGAATCGAAAACACGGAATTTAAACAGTTCATCACCCTGTTCACGAAGTCAGAATAACTGTCAATTATTTACATAATACAAAATGTTCTACGAATGAAAAACACAGAACGTTAAAAGGATTTTACATCAGTCACTCAGACTGTCTAGTAACGACTGACTTTAGAATCAAAAATGTCTTGTTACCCTGTGGTGATGCTCCTCCCTTAGGGCATCTTAAGTCTTGTTCATTGGAGGGGACCCCTTTTCCGGGGTGTGTCCCTGCCTACCTTCTACCCAATCCGCGCTCCCTTCCGATCTATGGGAACAAATCTTTCCACTTTGGCTATGCCTAAATTTTGAAAATCCGTTGGCTGATCGTGGTTTTCAAAACGAGAAACCCAGAGTTATTTGATATTACACAACAACCACAATTTCCTTTCTTTAGAGAAGATACATTAGTCTTGGTCATGCTCTTTAGACAAAACCCTCCTCGACTTTATAAACAGACCTTCACTTGTCTGTTACCGACTACAAGCTGTCGGTTCTCCCTTTCATTGTCTGTTAACCAGGCTGTTAACCAGGCGAAAGAGAACAGACTTTGCCTTTTAAGTAAGATTCGTTCGGGTCTTAGTTGTTTACATATGCGAAGATTCGTTACATTTCCCACAGATATTGTAACTGTTCGTTATTGTTTTTTAGAAGCACTGTAGTTATTCAGGGGAGTATGGTCACATGGTCGGTGCGATCTTCAATGTGTGCGATCTTCAATGTGTGCGATCTTCAATGTGCACCGACATTAAGCTCCCCCCTCGGGACCTCCCCCCCCCCGTTGTCTCTTCTGTGATCGGCCCGGGTAAGGAAGGTTAAGGCTAGGGGAGGTCCAAGGAAGAGAGAGAAGAGGGTGAAGAAGAAGAAAACAGACAGGGGGACACGGAGGGAACAGGAGGTTGCAGAGGGCTACTATTCCTCGGAAAGGATAGCTCGTATCCTCTGCTTAGCCAACGCGTGTGCTCGTCGTAGGGGCCTCCCCGGAGGAGAGACGTTGCCTGAGGAACCTCGACTGGTGGGAGCGGATCTGAGGGATCGAACAGGTTGGAGTGTATCTCCAGAGGGTACAAGTGGATAACAGCAGCCCTTGTTATTTCACCACGACTCGTACTGAGCAATACCGAACGGGTATGCCCGTCGGGAGAAGTGTAAAGGGTTTTTACGATGCCCAGTTTCCACCTCAGACGAGGACCGTCGTCCTCAATTAAAACTACGTCTCCGACCTTAACGTCAGGGCGGTTGGAGACATTCCAAGATTGTTTCAGGCTGAGCAGATAGTCTTTGCTCCAAGCAGACTGAAACTTAGCTATGAGGGAGAGCAAATACTTGTACCTCTTGTTGACCTTCACCGGGTCCCTGTAGGTGGCATCATGTTCAAGTAATTCTTCAGGAACAGGAAGGGTATTCAGCTTGTACCCCACCAACAAGTGGGAAGGAGTGAGGGGCTCCTCGCAGTGGAGCTCGTCGCCCACGTAAGTGAGGGGTCGGCAGTTGACCACAGATTCCACCTCCGCAAGCACCGTATTGAACTCTTCATAGCTAACTAGAGAGGTTTTGAGGGTCTTCCGAAGATGGGTCTTGGTCAGTCCGATCAAACGTTCGAAGAATCCGCCGTAATGACTGCTTCTGGCTGGATTGAATCTCCAGGTGATGGAATGCTGGGTTAGGAAGTCCTTCACAGAAGGCCATTCCCATAAGTCCCTTAAGTGCTGGGATGCTGCTTGGAAATACGTTGCGTTGTCGGAATATATTACGGAGGGTGTTCCTCGTCTCCCGATAAACCGGCGTAGCGCTCTCAAAAATGACTCGGTGCTGTTGTCGAAGACTAGTTCTAAATGTATCGCTCTAGTCACCGCGCAAGTGAACAAGACCACATAGCTTTTAGTCACGTCGTTCCTAGGAACTTTGACATTAAAATAGCCTGTGAGGTCCACTCCGATTACCGTAAACGGTTTGCTTTCTACCACTCGGGAACGAGGCAAGGCAGCTAGTGGCGCCGAGCGAAAGTGTGCAGCTTGTAAACGTCTACAAAGACCACACGGGCGTATCACTTTCTTCACCGTTGTCCTCATCCGAGCGAAATAGAACCGCTGACGGACAATCGACACGAGTTCTGAAATACCAACATGGTGGTTTGTTTGGTGAAGTTGCCATATGATGAGCTGGGTGAGATGCGAGTTCGATGGCAACAGCATAGGGAACTTTGCGTCGAAAGGTATCAGCGCATTGCTCACTCAATCTCCTGTCGCATCTGAGCACTCCATCCACTAGCGTTAAGCTCAGTTGTTTCACCAGATTCGTTAATGGTAGGGAGTCTCGGAGGCACGTAACTTCGGGTAGGTAGTGTTCCCTCTGTAGCCTCCGAATCCAGTAGACTTCCGCGTTACTTCTCTCTTCTATGGAAATCAAATGGGAGAATTCGGGCCGAGAGACGGACCGGGTCATAGGGAGCTTCTGCCTGGATTTCCTCAAGTTCTCGATGAACCTGTGAACCAGGGCGGTGATCCGTATGATCTTGTTGAAAGAGGAGTAACGCTCTAAATCGAAGATGGGAGCCGCTTTCGGTACCGCGGTGGTGGAAACGGCTACTATGACCTCGTCCGTCTCCGCAGCCCCTTCACAGAAGGAAGGGTGTTCGGTCCAGACCCAATTTGGAGGGTTCGTAAGCCAAGGGGGGCCTTTCTTCCATAAGTCCGTGAATACGTACTTATAACTCACGCCTCTAGATGCCGCGTCGGCGGGGTTGTCTTCTGTGGGGACGTACCGCCACTCAGCTGTCGGCAGGTTTCTACGGATTTCATCGACTCTGTTCTGGTTGAAGAGGGGGAGCTGCTTGGAGGAGAATATCCAGCGCAACGCCACCTGGCTGTCACACCAGCAGTAGATCTTAACTATCTCTAGTAAATCCTTGTAAGCGTCGATAACGAATTTAATGATTCGGGAGGAGAGTAGAGCTCCCATTAGTTCCAGACGCGGGATCGTGAGTTCTTTCATGGGTGCAACTTTCACCTTTGCCATAAGAAGACTGGCGATGGGAACGTGCTCTCCCATCGATACAGCGTACACTGCAGTGGCGTAGGCTGCGCCCGATGCGTCTGAGAAGGCATGAAGTTCCACCTTTCGAGCGAAAATCAGCTGTCTTGGTATCGTTAGTTGCAAACAGCGTTGTAGATGGTCAGCAATTGAAACCCATTCCTTGCGGTGGTCGTTGGAAATAGGTTTGTCCCAACTCAGTTTTTCCTTCCACAGTTTTTGCAGGAGAATCTTACCTCGAACAGCCACCGGGGACAAGATGCCCAGTGGGTCGAATATGGAAGCGAGGTTCTGCAGAATAGCCCTCTTGGTAGCCGCTTCCGAGGCGACAACCTTGAGGGGGTAGGAAATGGTGTCTTCGTTAGTATCCCATTCCATGCCCAAAACCTTAATCGTAGTGTCTTCGGCGGCCGCATCGTTTTCTCGGAACTTTACGTTCGCTTCTTGACAATTGGACACCCACTCTCGTAAATTGAGGCCGGCCTTTTCGAAGAGGGACCGGGACTGACGAAAGAAATCCTCCACACCTGCTTCGGTGTCAAAGGTACCGAACAGGTTGTCCACGTAGATTTGGTTCAGAATAATCTCTGCGTAGTCGGTGTCTGAGTTTCGGACGTGGTGTTGAATGCAGGCAGCCAGCAAAAACGGACTGCAGGTGGCTCCGAATAAGACGGAAGTGAACCGGTAGGTGACCAAGGGGCTTCGGGGGTCGGAAGGATCCTTCACCCACAAAAAACGCGTGGAATCCCTATCCTCCAACCTGAGACGTATGGCTAAAAAAGCCTTCTCAATGTCCGAGGACGTAGCGTACCGTCTCAGCCGAATTTTCAGAAGGACCTTGGTCAAATCAGTGATGAGGGAAGGTCCACTGTGTAAGCACTGATTAAGACTAGGATTGTTAGAAGAACAATCAAACACTAGTCTTGGGTAGTGCTGTGGTGGGACGAGGACTTCCGACCCCATGAAAGCGGATAGTGCAGCTTGGCTTTGGGGTGGATCGGAGTAATAGGAGTAACTTCTTCAATGAAGCCCCTTTCTAGTTGATCCTTGATAACATCGGCGTAACTTTCCATCAACGAAGCATCCCCTCTCAACCTTTTAAGGACGCTATACAAACGCCTCTTAGCCAAGGCGTAGTTGTCGGGAAGAGAGGGGTGGTTGTCACGCCAGGGTAGCGACACCACGTATCGGCCATTTTCGAATGACAAGTTTTCTTCGAAGGCCTCCAGCGTGGTTTTCTCGGCCGCTGTGAATTGCTCATCCGGCAGAATGCCAATTTGGGACAGTGACCAAAGTCGATCCAGATCTGGCGTAGGGGGGCCCGCCTCCTCTGTCGGGAGGGGGCCTAGGATCGTAGTGGAGCATGAGCGCTCAGAACCCCGGGGTGTCAGCAACATCCCATCTTCCAACTGGGGGGAGGATGGAATTTCGACGGTCGGAGAGCGCTCGAGACGATGTCATGATTCACTGTCCTCCTGTGGCCCCGTGTTGGACCCATCCGCCCGCTGGAGGGGGGAATGGCCCAAGGCAACGTTGGTAGCGCAACATATAGTTCGAATCCCCGCATCCGCTGTCTCACGTGTACCCTGCCCGTCTTCCAACGAGAGGGAAGTCCCAGGGTGTGATTCAGCGGTCGGAGAGGGATCCTCAGAGCGGGGGGGCGAAGGGTCAGGACCCCAGGGCGCCTTCTTCACACCCCCTTCCAACTGGAGGGATAGAGAGTGCTGTTCCGTCTGATAACAAGTAAGATCCGGTCTCCAATCGTTGGTGAGCCGAACTTCTGCTCTAAATGCGGACACTACTGTAACTTGGGAGGCAGTGTTCTTCGAGGAAAAGGGTAGAGGTCCCCATATCATGTCGCCCACATTGGTCTTCATAAGGTCAACGCCGAAGCGGGACTCGCACGACTTCAGGAATTTATTCAAGTGATCCACGCCGATCAGGAGCTGGATTCGATTAATCACGTCGCTGTCCGGGTAAGGATGAGCAAGGTGTACATGTTGCCTGCGAAGCATTCGGGTGGTTTTGACCAAGCCAGGAATCTGCAGATTAGAGGGCAGGTGCTCCACCACAATAGCGGTGATGGGGACCGTACCTTCTTTAGTTTTGACTTGGAGGGTGACGACATCATGAGGGGCTGCTACGCCCTGCTGGTTGATTCCATTGATGGCAATCACGACCTGGGAAATGGGTACGCATTGTAATTTTTGAACCGCTGATTTAGAAATCAAAGTTTTCTGGCTCCCCCCGTCACACAACGTTCTAAGAGTAAGGGTGTCAGCCCCGTTGGACACGATCAAATCGGCCAACGGGAGTGCCATACCCCTACCTCCAGAACAAAGAGCGGCATAATGGCCCGAGGCGGAATCCCCTGGGCCCTGCGGATCTGATTGCGCTCGTGGGCGGCTGCCAGTTCGAGAGATTGGTTGAGGGCAAAATACGACGTGGTGGTCCGGTGCCCTGCAACGGAAACAAGCCCTAGCGTATTGACAGTCCGCTGTGGCATGATTTTCCGCTAGGCATCTTTCGCACCAGCCGCGACTCCTAACCACTGTCAGTCTCATCTCTGGCGTTGTGAGCATAGTACACTCAGATGGGAAGTGTTCCTCCTTGCAGAACCGACAACTTCGCTTGTCCGATCGGGCAGGGTTCTTGTCCTGCCTCGTTGGAGGCTGGCTCTTGGGGACTGCTGGTTTATTTCCCGTGGTGCTCAACACTGTAGACACCTTCTGTCTGTTGGTGCCATTCGATCGTTTGTCCGCGTAACCCCCCGGAGTTTCCTCCCTTCTTTGAATATTGGGATTAGACTTCGGATTGTACGAGACAGGCTTAGTGGCCTCCAAGAATCCGAGCGCTTGTTCAACCAAGTCCAGTACTGATTGGATTGTCCAACTCTTCCTGGCCTCCGCCCAAGGAATTCTTTCTCTGACCTCCGGGGGTAATTTAAAGGAGAGTTGAGTCCCTAAAATGATGGAACAGCTTCGACAGTCTCCAATCATTTCATTTTTCTTCAGGGACTCTGAGAAACAGACCACGTTGGCTCTGAAGCGGAAGAGATCCGCGTGTGTGTGCTTAGGGGACGGGAGTCCAACCAGCCTCGCGATGAGGGTCTCTATAAGCTTCGATTTGTCACCATAGTTGCTCTTCAAGAGTGAAAGGGCAATGTCATAGTTCTCTCCTCTTATAGCGAACCCCGACACTAGTTGTTTGGCGTCACCACGTAAACTCTGGAGTAAGGCATGGAGTTTCTCGATAGGCTCATACCCCTGGCCCTCAACCATAGCCTCAAAGCTTTCAAGGTAAGTCGAGAATTCCAGGGGGTCCCCACTAAAAATAGGCAGGTTTCTGGTGGGTGGTTTGAATAGCGTTGGACGGCGGCGAGTCCCCGAACAACAAGAGGCTTTGGATGGTGACGGGGACCTGCTTCTCCTCTGGCTAGCCCTATTCCTAGCGGCTAACGCTTCGTTGCCTGAGTTGATGGCTTTCCGCATCGTGACGTGGAGCCTGTCACTTTCCACGTAATCCAACACAAATTCCTCATGTTCGAGGGATTCCCGGATGACGAGGTCGGACTCTTCCAGTTGGTTAATCTGATCTTCTAGTCTCTGTACGAGCGCCAGGATGTCCGCTGTCGGCGAATCCGCGCGAGATACCAAGTCTCTCAACTCAGACATGGCACCGTTGGCGCAGTAGCGCAACGCCTCTCGCTGTCGTTCAGCGAATTTCAATTTCTTCGTTTTATGCTTCTCCTTCTGGGGCCGGGTCCCGTTTTGGTTGTTATCTCTGTTTGGAGTGGTATTCAGATCCGACGGGGGGTTTGTTTCCAGGTTCTCTTCCCTCGGGTTCGTTCCGTCGCGTTCGGAACCCATGACGATGTACGATATGCGTACGCACACGTATCAAAGGAAGGAAAAAACTTCAGTACGAATGACGACGGCGTCGCTGCGCCGCGGTCAGTAAGGGGTTGTGCGCGAAAGGTTTTTTGGAATGCTCCAATACCCTTAAGCACACCTGAGTTTAATCGTACTACTTATCAGAATTCCTGTGATTTATTTCCTGCAAATAAGTAAGGGATAGAAGCGATAGCGGGCGCATGCAAGTAAAAGCGTGGCGGAGAAACTTAACTATAGCTTAGTATCTAACCTTAAACTAACTTATAACTAGGCTCATACAAGACACCAAAAAAAAACAAGACTTACCTTTGCGGCGCAGAGTCCGGTGAATCAGAGTTGGGCTAAAAATGAACTCAAGTTTGAGTTTAATGCTGATAGTATCAATAATATCAATATACTAATAATAATACTAATAAATTGTTATATGATTATCTGAAAAAAAAACTCAAAAAATAATACACACTCAATTGTGTGTATTCGTATGTGTAAGCCGTGTATGTTTCCTCAGAGTCAGTAACAACAGGAAAAAAAAAAATATATAAAATCCAAAGAACAATAAAAATCCAAAAATAATACACACTAAAGTATGTGCGTATCGCTGGGTGGGTGCGTGTGTGTATGTGTGAGTGTATGCAACCTCAGAACTCCAGCACTCTATACCACACTACAACAACACAAAAGAATAAAATACAACTCGAAAGAGAAGCGTCACACACAGAAGTATGAATGTGTGTGTCTGTGTGTGTGTGTGTGTGTGTGTGTAACCTCAGAACTCCAGCACCCTATACCACACAACAACAACACAAAAGAATAAAAAATAAAATTCGAAAGAGAAGCAAGAAAAATAATAATAATAAGAATAATAATAATAATAAAAAAAATCCCCACACACACACATTAATAATACAATAATAATAATAATAATAATAATAATAATAATAATAATAATAATAATAATAATAATAATAATAATAATAATAATAATAATAATAATAATAATAATAATAATAATAATAATAATAATAATAATAACAAGAATAATAATAATAAAAATAACCCAATAATAATAATAATAATAATAATAATAATAATCTCCCATACTAATCATAATAATCATACTATGAATATTAATAATAATAATAATAATAATAATAATAATAATAATAATAATAATAATAATAATAAGAATAATAATAATAGTAGTAATAACAATAAGAACAATAATAATAATAATAATAATAATAATAATAATAATAATAATAATAATAATAATAATAATAATAATAATAGAGAGAACCTAAAGAAAGAGATAATACAAAAGGAAATCAGCGGGAAGAAGCAGTAAGCTAAGCCAAAATAATATGCCTAAAAATAGGAACCCTTTCCTTTATTCTTCTTAATATTAATACAATGTTGTAAATTCAAAGTACAAACCATATGTATATAAATAACGGAACAAGCAAACCTAAAGAAAGAGATATCACAAAAGGAATAAAGCAAAGAAGCAAAGCGTTGCTTCAAAATATGCTGAAAATAGAACTCTTCCCTTATTCCTTCTTAATACAATACAATGTTGCAATTGCAAGTATGAACCATATATATATAAATAACGGAACAAGAACCTAAAGAAAGAGATAATACAAAAAGGAATAGCAAAAGAAACAGTGCGTTGCTTCAAAATATGCCAAAATTAGAACCCTTTCCTTATTCCTTCTTAATACAATGCAATGTTGCAATTGCAAGTATGAACCATATATATATAAATAACGGAACAAGAACCTAAAGAAAGAGATAATACAAAAAGAAATAGCAAAAGAAGCAGTGCTTTGCTTCAAAATATACCAAAAATAGAACCCTTTCCTTATTCCTTCTTAATACAATGCAATGTTGCAATTGCAAGTATGAAATATATACAAAAAAAAATGGAAATATAATCAATGGAAGAGGTCTAAAGCACACCTGAGGTTACCAAGAAACCATCTAGCTTCTTTAGGACGCATTGAAAGCGCATTCGCAATAATAATAATAATAATAATAATAATAATAATAATAATAATAATAATAATAATAATAATAATAATAATAATAATAACAATAATAATAATAATAATAATAATAATAATAATAATAATAATAATAATAATAATAATAATAATAATAATAATACAACCTTCAATACACTGGGCCAGACAAATGTTGCAAAGGCGTTGCAACAATCTCCCAATATACACAAGAAAGAAGTGAATGAAAAGTTAAAAAACGAGCAATCGTAGAGAAACTTCCCCTAAAACGCAATTAATAATAATATCTCTTCTTATTCCCTTCAATATTGGACCAGACAAATGTTGCACAAGGCTTGCAACAATTTCCCAATATACACAAGAAAGAAGAAAAAGAAAGGTTAAAACACAGGCAATCGTAGAGAAACTTCCCCTAAAACGCAGTTAATGATAATATCTCTTCTTATTCCCTTCAATATTGGACCAGACAAATGTTGCACAAGGCTTGCAACAATTTCCCAATATACACAAGAAAGAAGAAAAAGAAAAGTTAAAACACAAGCAATCGTAGAGAAACTTCCCTAAAACGCAATTAATAATAATAATATCTCTTCTTATTCCCTTCAATATTGGACCAGACAAATGTTGCACAAGGATTGCAACAATTTCCCAATATACACAAGAAAGAAGAAAAAGAAAGGTTAAAACACAGGCAATCGTAGAGAAACTTCCCCTAAAACGCAGTTAATAATAATATCTCTTCTTATTCCCTTCAATATTGGACCAGACAAATGTTGCACAAGGCTTGCAACAATTTCCCAATATACACAAGAAAGAAGAAAAAGAAAAGTTAAAACACAAGCAATCGTAGAGAAACTTCCCCTAAAACGCAATTAATAATAATATCTCTTCTTATTCCCTTCAATATTGGACCAGACAAACGTTGCACAAGGCTTGCAACAATTTCCCAATATGCACAAGAAAGAAGAGAAAGGAAAGTTAAAACACAAAGGAATAGAGAATTCTTAAATAATATCTCTTCTTATTCCCTTCAATATTGGACCAGACAAATGTTGCACAAGGCTTGCAACAATTTCCCAATATACACAAGAAAGAAGAAAAAGAAAAAGTTAAAAAACGAGCAATCGTAGAGAAACTTCCCCTAAAACGCAGTTAATGATAATATCTCTTCTTATTCCCTTCAATATTGGACCAGACAAATGTTGCACAAGGCTTGCAACAATTTCCCAATATACACAAGAAAGAAGAAAAAGAAGAGTTAAAACACAGGCAATCGTAGAGAAACTTCCCCTAAAACGCAGTTAATAATAATATCTCTTCTTATTCCCTTCAATATTGGACCAGACAAATGTTGCACAAGGCTTGCAACAATTTCCCAATATACACAAGAAAGAAGAAAAAGAAAAGTTAAAACACAGGCAATCGTAGAGAAACTTCCCCTAAAACGCAGTTAATAATAATAATAATAATAATAATAATAATAATAATAATAATAATAATAATAATAATAATAATAATAATAATAATAATAATAATAATAATAATAATAATAATAATAATAATAATAATAATAATAATAATAATAATAATAGCTTTGCGAAGAGGGTCTCTCAGAAGTGGTGAATGAAATGGAGGGATTTCATATATGTGTTTTGGGGAGTTTTTTCGCACACAGGTTCTTTTGGAAGTCTTGGCAATATTGATTGCAATTGCAAAGATATATTGCTTCAGATTCCGTTGCCGAAGGACCAAATGTCCTATTTTCTCGTGAAGACCTTTACTTCGATAGCTCACAGGTACAATCTCGAAAGATTGCAATAACTTCACGGATATAGGACTCCCAAAACTCACACAATAACCCTTCCTTTATTATCGTGCAATTAAGGGGGTTGAAGGAGAGTTTTGGCCAAAGGTGTTATAGAGTACTTATTGTGATGTGGAACATCAGTAAATATTGATATATATATGTAGGGAGAGAAGTCGAGAAACACAGATATATATGCAGGGAGAGATATGATGCGTGACGAGATATAAGCACTCATACAACACCACACTCTATTTGAGATTAGAATTGAAAGATGCCCCCAAAGGGGGCAGAAGACCCCCTTGCCTCGGTTTTAGTTGCATGCGATAACTTCACCGATCCCGGTATGGTGAACCGGAGTCCTTTTAGAGGAGAAATATAGTCGAAGGTGCATGCCAGATAGAAACACAGTTTTGAAAGAAGCGTGAAAATAGATGTTAATATCGTAGATGTTTGCAAAAATAAAAATAATTGTTAGTTCCTAAGACAGACTACCATGTTTTTTATTGAAAGAGTAGTGTTGGGGACTCTACTGTATTAGGTATGGTCAACACGACTCCCGGTTGCAATAGCAGAGACTGAGTCGCGTTCTCACATATACCACATACACTCTCACTTCTAAAATTAACTTCAACTAAACGCTCGTGAGAGCACGATGCATAAGCATTCGTTCTGGAGAGGGGGGGGCGCATGTAATACGGAAAACGTCAGATGCAACGGAAGTAATCCGCAGTTTTACAGAGTTATCACCTCGACATCTTAAAGGTAAAACGAAAAGGATTTAACACTCACCAAATGACTTTTGATACACAAAAAAAACCTCAAACCTGCGACCTTGTCTCTGGAAGTAAAGACGTTCTCATGATCATTCAGTTGAAATTCGCAAGATGAATTCCGTAGATTTAAGTTCATTTACTGGTATTGACGTTTCATATAAGAATTCAAAGCAAATAAGACTTACGTTAATTTTGAACTAGATATATATACAAATTAAACAACATTTTTGAAAGCGAGACACGGAGAACAGCGAATTCACACTTATCAATACGAATGACTGTACACCGAATCGCATGTTAGTGGATTTAAATTCGCCTTTATTTACACAGAAAAGGAATGCTATAGAATTCAAGATTGTCGTTCTGTGTTAGGAATCGAAAATTCCCATTGAAACACAATCGTATGAGCACTAATATTTACATAATCAAAGAGAAATAATCTGCGAATCGAAAACACGGAATTTAAACAGTTCAGCACCCTGTTCACGAAGTCAGAATAACTGTCAATTATTTACATAATACAAAATGTTCTACGAATGAAAAACACAGAACGTTAAAAGGATTTTACATCAGTCACTCAGACTGTCTAGTAACGACTGACTTTAGAATCAAAAATGTCTTGTTACCCTGTGGTGATGCTCCTCCCTTAGGGCATCTTAAGTCTTGTTCATTGGAGGGGACCCCTTTTCCGGGGTGTGTCCCTGCCTACCTTCTACCCAATCCGCGCTCCCTTCCGATCTATGGGAACAAATCTTTCCACTTGGCTATGACCTAAATTTTGAAAATCCGTTGGCTGATCGTGGTTTTCAAAACGAGAAACCCAGAGTTATTTGATATTACACAACAACCACAATTTCCTTTCTTTAGAGAAGATACATTAGTCTTGGTCATGTTCTTTAGACAAAACCTCCTCGACTTACTTTATAAACAGACCTTCACTTGTCTGTTACCGACTACAAGCTGTCGGTTCTCCCTTT
>JABUQX010075561.1:42500-55000 GCA_015478945.1 Trachelipus rathkii
AATAAAATAATAAAAATAAATAATAAAAAAAATAATAATAATAATAATAATAATAATAATAATAATAATAATAATAATAATAATAATAATAATAATAATAAAAAAAATAATAATAATAATAATATTTATTTAATAATAATAGATAAATAATAATAAATAAACAAACTAAAAAATAAAAATATAATCATATAATAATACATAATAATATATATAATTAATATTACGTCATCATATAACCCCCCTCCAAATTTTAACCCGATACGATAACTCTAACCTCTATAGATATATATCGGAGCCATAGACTGAGCCGGAGTCGGAGCTTAAAAATCATTTCTAATAATAATAATAATAATAATAATAATAATAATAATAATAATAATAATAATAATAATAATAATAATAATAATAATAATAATAATAATAATAATAAAATAATAAAAATTAATAAAAATAATAATAATAAAAATAATAAATAATAACATTAATAATTAATAATTCCAATAATAACAAAATACATCTAATTACAATAATAATATAATTTAATTCCAATAATAAAATAATAATAATATAATAATAATAATTAATGTAATGCAGACTGATATAATCTTGCATATAATAATATAACAAAATAATATAATAATAATAATAATAATAATATAATATAATAATTAATAATAATAATAATAATAATAAAATAATAATAATAAGGTAATAATAATAATAATAATAATAGAATAATAAAATAATAGAAAAATAGTTTTCTTATTAATTTCTATTTTAATATTTCATATTATTTGATACTATTATTCACATTATTAAAATATTATTATTAGAATTATTATTATTATTATTATATATATTATATATTATTATTATTATTTATTATTAGTTATTGTAATGATAAAACCTTATGAAGATTTTGAAATTTTTTTCTTGCAAAATACTAAACGATTGAAGGATCTTTATTATAAGAAATAATTTTTTTTTTATTTTTTTTTTTTCATTTTCATTTTCAAAAGTTAAAATTTTGTTGTTTCATTTATTTTCGAAATTTCCGGGCATTGCCCCATTCGAGGGGGGTTGGGGGTTTTCTTCGTAGGGTACGCATGAAGAATCGAAACGGCGTCTTTAAAGACGTGAATCAACCACTGTACCGATATGCCACTGTGGCAAGTTTAAGAAAAAAAAGTTCGTTCACACTATGAATAAAGTTCCTTATTTAAGCACCTGAACTTCTCTAGGAAATTGTTACCTAGGATTCAGACGAGGGATCGGACCCTTGGACCCTAGGACCCTGGGACCGTGGGACCCTGGGACCCTTGAACCCTTGGACCCTGGGACCCTGAGACCCTGGGCTTCCCGACTTATCAACTCTTTTGCTTTCAGTGACTCAAACGAACACTACCTTTTTGAACTCTCTAAAAGTGTTACGAGTTTTAACGCTTAAAAAAACACATTTCAGAATAATGTAAAATAAAATAATATAAAAGTAACACGCAAAAATAACGCATATATAAAACAGAATTAAACAGAACATAAAAAAAAAAAAAGCAAAAAAAAAAAAAAAATATTAAAATAAAAATAGCAAAAACTAATAATAATAATAATAAAAAATTACAAAAAAATAAAAAATAAAAATAACAATATATCAAAATAAAACAAAAAATAACAAAACATAAAAAATAGCACGTAAAAATAACAAAAAATAATACTTAGAAAATAACGAAAAAGAACATAAAAATAACAAATAAGCAAATAAAAGTAACACAAAACAAACAATAACAAAAACCAAAAAATAACACAGCGTTAATTTCACTTTAACGTATACCACAACACACACACACATACATCACACACACACACACACACACACACACACACAACACCACACACACACACACAACACACACCACAGCACACACAACACACACACACACACACACACAGCATATTACCGTGTTAAAATAGAAATTAAGCGAGTATAGCTTGCGAAATGTGTTGTGCCATGTGTTAATAACACATTAACATTTACCAACATAAACGCGTAAACTTTTAAGGTCTCTTCTATGTGAACGCTTAAAACGCGGCGTTTCTCACGAATTACTAACTCCAGTTGAATAGGTCAACGAGTATTACATTGTTCCTTCTATATGAGCGTTTTAAACGCATTCATTGATCTATTCAACTGGCTTTGAGAGGCGTCAAAAACGCCGCGTTTTTGACGGTTTGAAAGCGTCAAAAACGCCGCGTTTTAAGCGCTCGTACATATAGAAGGGTCTTAATGCTATATTCATTCTTGACATGATTCTACTTGCAAAGTCTGGAATACTCTTTGCTTTGGACATGTTAGCCTTTGATTTAAATCTAAAATTGCTTTTCCAAAATTCTTAAAAATTTAATATTTCAACTCCGGCCCTGGCTCCGCTCCGGCTCTGCTCCGGCTCGAGCTCGGGCTCCGCTCGGCTCCGGCTCCGTCCGGCTCCGCTCCGGCTCCGCACCACTCGGGACTATTTTAACAGAGAAGAAGAGAGAGACGGAGGAGAGAGAGGAGAGAGAGAAAGTGAGAGCAGGAGGGAGAGAGAGAGAGAGAGGAAGAGAGAGATGAGATATTTCCTTTTCTTGCTCCGCTCGGCTCCGCTCACTGAAAAACTTGTGGGTTTCATGGCCAGTCTCCTGCTCCTCCTCTCTCCCGCTCTCTCCACCATAATAAATTTCTAAAACCATCGCAGTTCTATCAAAGATAAAATGCTTAACAGATGGGTTTCCCCAGCCCCAAAGAAACTCCTCCAGCTACTTTGTTAGTTAATGACAAACCTCTTCGCGATATCCAAAATTTAAGATAATGAAAATTTAAACAGAGAAGAACAAGAAGATCAGTAGGTATTTATGTAGATAAAATATATAAAAATAATAGATAGATAGATAGATAGAAGATAGAATAGATAGATAGATAGAATAATAGATAATAGATAGATAGAATAGATAATTAGATAGATAATTAGATAATAGAGATAGATAGAAGTATATAGGTAAGATATAATTTAGAGATCAGATAAATGACGAGGAAGATTGGGAAATCGAGAAGAGAAAAAGAAAAGGAGAGTAGCCTAGATATATTTAGAAAAAGAAAGTAATATAGATAGATAGAGAAAAAGAATTTAGAGAGAAAAAAAAGATGAAATATATATAGGTGTTCTTAAAATTAGAAGAAAGAGATAAATTGACAGAGAAAAAAAAAGAATTTGAAAAATAGAAGAAGAGAACAGATAAAATTAATAGAGAGGAGATAAGAGAGAAGAAGAGGATAGATACAGAGAGAGGAGAGACAGAGAGAGAGAGAGAGAGAAGAGCAGAGATGAGAGAGAGAGAGAGAAAGAGGGTAACGGGGGAGGAGAAGCGGCTGGGAGGGAATAGCACTAGTTTAAAGATAAGATAGAAGGGGTGCTCTTTAAGAAAAAATAAGAAGAAAGGGAGAGAAGTGAGAGCGACGCGAGAGAGAGAGAGAGCGACGCGAGAGAGAGAGCACTAGTTAGAGGTAGGAAAGTAGATAGAGATACATTTACAGAGAAGAGAGGAGAGAGAGAGACGAGAGAGAGAGAAGAATGAGAGAGGAGAAGAGATGGTAGAGAGAGGATGAGAGAGAGGGAGAGCACTAGTTAAGGGAAGAGAGGACTCAGAGTGAGGGAGAAAGCAGAGAAGAGAGAGAGAGAGCAGAGAGCAGAGGAGAGAGAGAGTGAGTAGAAGAGAAAGAGAGAAATTTGTTGAAACATTAACACGAAATCGCCAAATTTTGAGCATCAGACCTGTGTTGTTTACAATATAATTTTTAAGTATTTTGCACATTTAACAAATTATTTGCTTTAAGTCCTAAACAAATATAATGGCGCGTATGTTCTTTGTTGCGTTGGAGCACACTCAACGAAAATTATATTAAAATAATAATAATAATAATAATAGATAATATAATATAATACATAATATAATAATAATAATAATAATAATAGATACGAGTTACATTTCAATAATAATAATTATATACATAATAATAAAATAATCAATAATAATAATAAAATAAATATATATAATATATTATAAATTTAATAATGAATAAAGATCTAAAAAATTAAAAACAATATAAAAATTGATAAAAATAATAAAAAAATAATAATAATATAATAAATGATCTATAATTTTAATAATAATAATATGATAATAAATAATACTAATATTAATAATAATAATCAATATAATTAATAATAATAATAATAATAATAATAATACTAATAATAATAAATAATAATAAAATAATAATAATAATAATAATAATAATAATAATAATAATAATAATAATAATAATAATAATAATAATAATAAAAAAAATGATAATGATGATGCCCTTATATATATATATATATATATATAACTATATACTACTCTATCCTTTAATAGGCAAATAAGAATAAAAATACTTACTTACTAGATATATAATTAATTATATATATATATATATATTACTTAAGTAATGGATGTCACACCTAACTATTCTATATATAAATAACTAATATATAACATATAGATTTATATATTCACTATATAATACACTCTAATAATATATACTATATATATTATATAATATAATATTATACTCGATATAAAAATATTCCTATTAGAAGGTATATTAAAATATATAAAGGGATAATTATATATATCTATAAAAAAACCTTTATTACCTTTATATATATATATATATTACTATTATAATATATAGTATTATTATAGTAATATACTATATATATAAATATATAATATATATCCTGTAGCGGCTTCGTACCGAAAACATGGGGAAGCACTTCAAAATAATTAAAATGTTATTATATATATAATATATATAATACTATAATATATAGTACTTTACTATCTAAATAAACATATATACTTAAAATATATATTATTATTTATTAATAATATATATATAATATAACAACCATAGATATATATAATATATACTATATATATAATAATACGGTATATATATATATATATATATATATACTTATAATAATATAAAAAAAATTTAAATAAATATTCTTTCGTTTTACTATAAACATAATACTATATATTATATTATTAAATAATAAATATTATATATACTATATCATATATGTTATCATACTAATTATATAATATAACTATATAGAAAAATGGGATACAAATGTTAATAAAATATTTTCACCAAAAAATTTCTAACTTGATGACATTTATTCCTCTTTCCTTCTCTTCGATTTTAAGACTTTCTTGTCAATGGATGTTGATCTTATAATTTAATAAAAAGTTCTTTTCATTGAATAAAGGCCAAATTGACAGGTCTGCCGACCAATCGTCCTTGGATGATGTCTTTAACGATTTATTGGAAAGAAGAACTCCTTTCAACAAATACCGTTGTTGCTGAATTTTTGTGGCGATCAGACTAAAAAGTCTATAGATTCAGAAACCTCTTGTAATCATTATCTACGTATGGGGTGTAAAATGTTTGAATTGTTCCTTTTCCGAAAGAGATTAGCATTCCATGGTTAAATCACGTTATTTATTACGTAAAAATGATCTGTAAAAAAAGATACCATATGTGCCATTAAGAATCTAGGGTATCTTCAGGAAACTGTTTGAGCTAGCAATTTGTGATTCCTAAAACTGTAGGAATTTATGCCGATAAAATTGAGAAGCTTGCCCTCACCTGAGTGATGATATTATCAATTATTTCATAAAGTTTCTCTCATAAGCTGACAATACTTATCTCTCTCTCTCTCTCTCTCTCTCTCTTCTCTCTCTATATATATTAATAGTATACTATTATAATAATTATAGCGGAATATATATATTATATATATATATTATATATATATATAATAATATATATAGTCATATATATATATATATATAATATATATATATATATTTAAATAAGTTTTTTATTTAATTTAATAAAAAATTAGTTTCTTTTATTTTATTTTGTTTCACATATTCATTGCAAACTGGCAACTCTATTTATGAGAAGTGTTGCTAATTTTGGGAGGAGTCATTTTATGACGTTTACGAGAGGAGGCCTTTGTGGAGAAATCCTCAAAATAGACAAATAAGAATAAGGTTTCTTACGTTGCCATGACAACCAGTGTTTGAAAGCATTATAATTACGCTCCCCTTCTCCCCTCCTCTCCCGTGCCTCTCACTCTCCTCTGTCCTTACGGAGGCACAAATCGCAATTCTCCAGCAATTGATCCTTATGATAAAATAATTGTTCCGGAAGAAATAAAAAAATTTGATCTTTTATGTAAAATTAGCTTCTTGTATAACATTTTAAGCATTATTTTAATTAATAATAGTAATTTGAAAAATTTTATTGACATTAGTTGCTTTTATTTGCTTTTTTTTTAGAGGAGGCCCAGCCTCCTGTGCTTCCCTCGTAAAACCGCGCCTATATAATATATATATATATATACTTATAATATATATTATATAATTATATATATATATATTATATATATAATATATTATATATACTATAATAAATATATGATAAATATAGTATACATTAACTTAATATAAATATATATATACTACACTATAGTAAAATTCAAAAATTAATGCATCCGTATTATCTCTATGGTATGTAATTTTTTTTTAACTGCTCAAGGTAATTACGAGAACACTGCCCAAATGTTGACAGGCAAAATGTCGACAGTCAAATGCTCAACCACGCCATCAAAAAAATTCCCGTACACGAGCATTACCGCAGCGTTAGGTCTAGGTTTAGGTTAGGTTAAGTAGTAGGTAGTTATTAGTGTCTAGTTAGTTAAGTAGGTTAGTTAGTTCAAGTTAGTAGTTAAGTTATGTAAGTAGTAGTTTATAGTTTGTGGATCGTTAGAAAACTTAACTAACCAGATTTATTTTTACAAATGTCGACCATTTGACCTGTCATCATTTTCCCGGTCGACCATTGTGTTAGCACCTAAGTATTATTCATAGCATCGGAAATATGAGCTAAGACTTTGCATTGCAACTCTGTCGCTATGCTCGGATTTACCGCCACCGGTAATTTTCCTGTTCAATCCAGTGCCAAAAAATATTACACAAACCAACTATTTTTTTCATCAATTTTTAACGATTTTTAGTGCTTATTTGCATTTTAATGCTGTGATTTTAGTGCTTTTTTTTTTAAAGGCATTTATAATCTGGTGCGCTTTCAACAATTTTAAGTGGCACATTCGGCCCGGCGTTAACTCCTTCGTGTGATGAGAGCGCAGTGTGCGTATATATCAGACTTCACCACAATACTATGTGGCTCCGCCCCATCGATAAACATTGCGCCTGGCCAGCCTCCTCGGCTCCGGCTCGACCTCCGGGTCGGCAACCCTGAACAAAAGACACGTTTCATACAACTTCGAAGACACGCAAAAATTTCAACTTATATATATAAAATATATATATATGATATATATATTATCATATATTAAATAATATACTTAATAATATATATATATATTTATATTAATATATAATATATATATTATATATATAATATATATAATATACATATATATATATATATAATATATATATATATATATATATAGAGAGAAGAGAGAGAGAGAAAATTTTTACCGCGCCAGGACTCGAGCCACGCGCGCAACGAGAACGCCGATCAAACAATGCATTAACAGGAGTCTCACGACCGCCCTCACAATATCCGCCCTTTCCATGAAAATAATGGTCATTCCGGAACACTAGTTTTCAAGTCTCCTGCTTCGATATCACTTGTTTTTGGTAGTATCTTAGTTGACATCCATAGAAGGGTGCCCGGTATTCCCCTGCTGGGGCTACATGACTATTCCTCTTGGGTTTGCTGCCAGGGTACAGGAGAAAACCAAACCAAAGTCAAGCAGCACCGACCAGTGGGCGCAACTGCCAAAACGAAATCTCCGATGTGCCCATGTTCTGCCTTTGTTGAGTTGGTTGCCGTTCTCTGTAACCCAGAGCGCCCCAGAGGGGGAATGCCAGCAAGACGATGTGGCCCCAACTGCACCTTAGAATTTATATATATATGATTATATATAATATAATAATATATATAATAAATATATATGCCAATATATATAATATATATATATATATATATATATATTATATTATAATTTTATTGGCTAAAAATAAGAATGGATCATATTCTTCCTATAGGACTAGAACAGGACTGCGGTGAGCCGGCACCGATCCAGCAGGGAGCCTCATCGTGAGTTAGCAAAACATTGCGCGAAGTCATTTCCGGAGCCCAGGCAATTTAAAATGATAGAGCTGTATCGGAGTTTGAGCTGGAACCGAACCGCAGCCGGAGCCGGGCGAAAAGTAAACTCCCACACGCAGCTCATTGTATATGAATAGTAGCGTAGCTGCAATCCGCTACAGGCAAACACAATCGAAGAGTGACAGTCGCAAGCCACCGGCTCGGTTCGATCCCTTGAGCGAACCTCAGGTAGAAACTACCTAAAATAGTTCTTATCCTAGATAAGGGCATGCCCGGAGCATTGAGGACCGCGTTGTCGATCTCTCTCCGGATCGTAGGTTTAATTTATATAGATATATACATATAGTATATATATATATATATATTACTATATAATAGTATATAATAGATATATATATATATATATATATATAATATATATATAATATATTATAATTATAAATATATAAATATATATTTATATATAAATATATATATATTATTATATATTTAATATATTATAATATATTAATATATAATATATATACTAATATAAACTAATATATATATATATAATTATATATATATAATAATATATTATATTATATAAATATATATATATATATATATATATATGATATAATATATATATATATACTATATATATACATATATTATATATATATATATATATAATATATATATATATTATATATTATATATATCTATTATATTAATATATATATAAAGGCTTGAATGGGAAATTTTTGTCACCCAGAAGGCGAATTTAATCCCTTCGTCAGTAAGGTTCCCTTTAAGAAAATAGCAGTTAATTTAAAGCTCAGAGACGAGGATTGCCAACTTTTAACAACCGCAACAACGCAGAGAGCAAGTTTGCAGTCAAACGTATTAACAACCGTTAACAACGCTCAGAGACGGAGGTTTGCCAACCTTTAACAACCGTTAACAATGCTCTGAAAGGGAGGTTTGCCAAACTATTCGCACGTTTAACAAAGCTCAAGAACGGGACTTTTATGCCAACCTTTAAACAACCGTTAACCAACGCTTCAGAGAGAGAAGTTTGCAACCTCTTAAGTTGGGATAATATTATGACAATTAAATAGTTCCTAAAGGCGATACTTCAGTCCTCATGCAGAAATACACAAAATTCGTATATAAATATGACATATGTACTAGTGTTTGCTGACGGTGCGGTACAGTGTGATGCAAATGCAAACAGCGCAAACGCCAATTGAATATTTCAATGAGTGCGTTTAGTAAAACTCTCAAATAGATACAGCAATGAGTGGGTCTAAAAGGACACTCATATATTAACAATGAGAGCGTCTAAAACGCTCATATAAAGAGATTAATGGATTGTGTTCAAAACGTTCATATAGATGGAACAATGTTCTACTCGTTGATCTTTTCACCTGGCGTTAGCGAGACGTCAAAAGCGTGACGCTAACGCCACGTTTTAAAAGCTCGAATGGAAAGGGGCCTAAAGTTGAAGCAAGAGATATATGACTAATTAGGATATAGTTTCGATTCTTCTGACCTTTTTAATTAGAATTGCTACTTGACATTCCTTCCATGTTTTTAAAGTAGTCAACAAATCTTAAATTCTTATTTCCAGGTTTTTAAAGTGCCTAACAAATCTTCAGCTATTATGCCAGGGTTTTAAAGCACCTAAAAAGTCTTCAATTTTTTTTGACTAGTTAAACATGGAAGGAATGTCAAGTAGCAATTCTAATTAAAAAGGTCAGAAGAATCGAAACTATATCCTAATTAGTCATATATCTCTTGCTTCAACTTTAGGCCCCTTTCCATTCGAGCTTTTAAAACGTGGCGTTAGCGTCACGCTTTTGACGTCTCGCTAACGCCAGGTGAAAAGATCAACGAGTAGAACATTGTTCCATCTATATGAACGTTTTGAACACAATCCATTAATCTCTTTATATGAGCGTTTTAGACGCTCTCATTGTTAATATATGAGTGTCCTTTTAGACCCACTCATTGCTGTATCTATTTGAGAGTTTTACTAAACGCACTCATTGAAATATTCAATTGGCGTTTGCGCTGTTTGCATTTGCATCACACTGTACCGCACCGTCAGCAAACACTAGTACATATGTCATATTTATATACGAATTTTGTGTATTTCTGCATGAGACTGAAGTATCGCCTTTAGGAACATATATTAATTATCATTAATATTATTACAAACTCAGAGGTTGGCAAACTTCTCTCTCTGAGCGTTGTTAACGGTTGTTAAAGGTTGGCAAAAATCCCTCTCTGAGCTTTGTTAACGGCTGCGAAAGTTTGGCAAACCTCCCTTTCAGAGCATTGTTAACGGTTGTTAAAGGTTGGCAAACCTCCGTCTCTGAGCGTTGTTAACGGTTGTTAAAGGTTGACTGCAAACTTCCCTCTCTGAGCGTTGTTAACGGTTGTTAAAAGTTGGCAATCCTTCGTCTCTGAGCTTTATTAACTGCTATTTTTCTTAAAGGGAAGCCCTTACTGACGAAAGGGATAAATTCCCCTTTCTGGGTGACAAAAATTCCCTCTCAAGCCTTTATATATATATATATATATCTACTATACTATATATATATATATATAATATATATATATATATACTATATATTATATATATATATATATATATATATATATATATATATAAATATATATATATACTTATATATATATATATATACTATATATAGCTATATATAATATATATATATATAATATTATATATATACTATATATATATATAATATACATATATATATATAAATATATATACTATATATATATATAATATATATATAATAATATTTATATATATACTATAATATATATATATAACTATATATATATATAATATAAGTATATAATATATATATATATATATACTATAATATATATATATAAATATATATATATATATAGATAATATATTAACCTACGATCCGGACGAAGAGATCGAAACCCGGTCCCTTCAACTCACGGGCATTTGCCCCTATTCCTAGGATAAGACTATTTTATGGTATTTCTTTACCTAGTTCCGCTCAAGGGACGAACCGAGCCCGGTGGTTGCACCCCTGTCACTCTCCGATTGTGTTGCTGTTAGCGCATGCAGCTACGCTATATTCAATTACCAAGAGCTGCGGGCTGGAGTTTCCTTTTTGCCGGCTCCGGCTGCGGTTTCGGTTCCAGCTCAGAACTCCACTACAGCTCTATCATTTTAAATTGCCCTGCTCCCTGAAAATGACTCCGTCCCAATGTTTTTGCTACTCACACGATTGAGCCCCTGCTCCGTTGCCGGCTCCGAGTCCTCTAGTCCTATAGGAACGAGATGATCCATTTTTATTTTACCAATTAAAAATTATAATATATATTATTATAATATATTATATATATATATATATTATATATATATTTATAGATATTATATAATATATATATATATATATATAATATATATATAATATAAAGGCTGCTTGGGGCCACATGGCATTCCTCTGGGGCGCTCCTGGGTTACAGGAGCAACCAACCATACTCAACAAAGGCAGAACATGGCACAGCATGCGCCACTGTCGTCTGCTTTACTTTGTTGTTTCCCTGTAACCCAGGAGCACCCCAGAGGAATGTCATGTACCCCAGCAGGGAATCCGGGCACCCTTCTATGGATTCAAATAAGTACTGAGTTTCTCACAGTGATATCGAAGCAGGAGACTTGAAAACTGTTCCGAGCATGCCATTTTTCCAGGGGAAGGGCGATGGAGCACTCGTGGAGACTCCTGCAATCATGTTTGACGGCTGATTCTTCTTGCCCTGGCTCGGTCTGCGCGAGTTAAAAATTTTCTCTCCTCCTCTCTCTTCCATAATTAATTACTAATATATATAAAAATAATATCTGTATACGAATATATATACTATATAATTATAATACCTATATATATATTAATATATATACTAATATACTATAATAATATATATAATAATACTATATAAAATGTATATATGTATAATTTAATTTTTGATGTCTTCGAAAGTTAAGTAATGAAAACGTTTCTTTTTTCAGGGTTGCCGACCCGGAGTCGGAGCCGGAGCCGAGGAGCCGCAATGTTTTCGATGGGGCCGGAGCCACAATAGTATTTTGGTGAAGTCTGATATATAAAAAAATGGTTATGAGACGGAAGCAGACCCGGGCGAATGTTGC
>JABUQX010075561.1:60000-88823 GCA_015478945.1 Trachelipus rathkii
TGAATGCGTTTAAAACGCTCATATAGAGCAGTGAAAATAGTATATACTCGTTGTACCTATTCAACTGGATAGTCATTCGTGAGAAACCCGCGTTTTAAGCGTTCACATAGACATGAGACATAAAAGTTTACGACGTTCTTACTGTTGTACATATACTTGTTAGAGATAACTTCATTACACACCATCCATGGCGAGAACACCACACCAGACATCGCAGCATGCTCGCTTAATTTCGTTATATTGATAACAGTTTAGGACTAAAATGCATGTGTGAAGTTGTGTGTGTTGTGTGTGGTGTTTATGTTAAGTCCAAAGAATGTTTACTAGTTCCTTCACAGGTGAAACGTGCTTGTGCTGTGTGTGTGCTCCATATAGATGATTTTAAAAAGTGGGACAGTATTTTTTGAAGTTACATGTGTGTGAAGAGAGGTTGAGTTTCTTAAAGGGTTTATCCAACTCCAGAACGGCAGGAATAGAATCTGCGAAAGCTGAAGTGAGAAAAAATAATGTTAGATCTCAAGAGCAGGGAGCAGATTATTAAATAAGTGAAGAGATGGAGAGCTGAGCTCTCTGTGTGATCAGGTCATAAGTGGTTGAGTGTGATGTTGGTGTATGTATGCGTAGTTTGTGTGGTGTGTTATGTAGGTATCACGTTAAAGTGAAATTAAACGGCGTGTGTTATTTTTGGTTTTTGTTATGTTTGTTTTGGTTACTTTTATTTGCTTATTGTTATTTTATGTTCTTTTGTGCGTATTTTCTAAGTATTATTTTGTTATTTTTACGTGCTATTTTTTAGTAGTTTTGTTATTTTTTGGTGTTTTATTTTGATATCATGTATTTTTTATTTTTTATTTTTTGCTAATTTTTATTATTATTTATTAGTTTTTGACTATTTCTTTATTTACATATTTTTTGGTTTTTTTGTTTAGTTTTCCTTTATTTATTGTTCCTGTTTTGATGATAGTTTCTGTTATTTTATTGAGAGGTAATAAAGGTTGTATCTTGTTGAGCTCTGGATTACTCAGAACTTAATGATTTTTATTTTACATTATCTCTCGAAATGTGTTTTTTAAGCGTTAAAAACCGTAACACTTTTCAGAGAAGTTACACCATCAACGGTATGTGTTCACTCTAGAGACACTATGAGAGAGCGAGCAAAGAGGAGTTATCTTCATAAATTCACGGCAATTGCAACCCGGGTCCTTATATTGAACTAATCTTAGATAAAAATAGACATGAGCGTATACAAGAGACAGGAGGGAAGACTACCACAGGAGTGATGATGCACGAAGTGGTGTTATGTGAGGCGAGTTGTGCTGGCTCCAGCTCGCAGAGTACCCAAGTGGTGCTTACAAGTACACCAATGTGCGATTCTGCGTCTACCTCGTGCTCACAATCCTACAGCTATCACAATCTTCGAGCAAAGTTCAGTCTGATGAAGCGGTCTCAAATAGAGGAACGTTAACTTCATAGTGTGAACGAACTTTTTTTTCTTAAAAGTTGATGCCACATGTGATAAGGGCACACGGAATTAATGTCACCAGTTGACTTTAATACATCGATGGAGCCATATGGAATGCTGTATCAACGGAATCCGTGAATTAATTACCAAGAATGACTGGCAGTGGATTATATATGACAGCTTTTAAGGAATATCTTTTAACACAAAGAAAACTCTCTCAACCAGACATCACACCTGCGAATGAGCACCAATGCCTCACGGACAAATTTCACTTTTAAAGAATAAAGTGAATCAGAGACACAACAACTAAACTTTCTAATATTCTGAAATAAATAACTGAAACAGATAAGAATATAAATAATCGAATCTAAAAAATTATTTTCACAGCACTGATGGAAAATAGATCTCTATGTTACTATAAGATCCTTTCTAGTGTTAGTATTTTTAGAAGAGTGTAGAAGCAAAATTCTAGAAAATCTAAGGATCTCACATAAGGTCGTATTATTTCCAGAAAACGCCTCTAACTCGCTGTGGAATTATATTCTTGAATAAATTAAATAATAATAATAAAATAATAATAATAATAATAGGTTGTAAAATGACCTATCCGAATTTAGACCATCATATAATTTTAATAATATCTTACATGCTGCACCTATTACTATTTGAATCTACATAGAATCTAAATTTGACACCCAATAATAACTTAATGTAAATAATAATAATAAATTATTTAATAATATAAATGAGTAATAGATGATAAGAGACTAAATCTGATTACCAGAGTAAGAATGATTATGAAATTTATGTTGAATGTGAAATTGTGATTGTCACTCATGAATTATTCATGATTCCGATGTGATTAATTAGAATTAGATGAAATATATATAGAGATATTGATCGTAAGTAGATTAACTCATTTCATCGTAATTAAGTGTATGTGCTAACACACTAAATACCTTCAGAATGTACACTCTGAATCATAAAATGTTATGCTAGGTTACATAGTGACATATTTGCTAATGTGATTATATTTTAAGATTGATTATATTTTATATTTTTTAATGGTAGCTTAGTAAATTTATTTTTTTTTTATGTAGAGTAGTATCTCCATAAGTATTATTAAGTCTATTGAGTCGTCAACTCTTATTACTATTTATTTAATTGGTGAAATTAGAAACTGCTTTATTATTATTGAATATAGTCATATTTCCTTTATCTCATTGGAATTATTATATTATTATTATTAAGTGTTTTATTATGATAAATATTTAATGTTACTATCATATGTATTATTTGATATATATATTATAACTTAATTATATCTATTTATACTATTTATCTTTCTAATATTTAATATGTTATTTTTTATTTGTATTATTATATTATATCTTATATATTATTAATTATTATTATATTATTATTATTATTATTATATAAAATATTTATAATAATATATTTGAAATTCAGGAATTATTATTTATTATTATGTAATTAGATTATTTTTTATCTATATTTTAATTTAATTTTTGAAGAATTATTTTTTAATTTATTTATATTATATATATATTATATTATATTATTATTTATTATATATTTTATTAATTATTATTATTATAATTATATATTTATTTTATATATACTATTATATTATATTTTAATATATAATTATTTTATTATTAAATAATGAAATATTATTATTATTATTATTTTTTTATTAATTTATATATTATATATTATTAATTGATTAATTTATATTATGCTAATTATATTATATTTATTAATTTATTATATATATTATAATTATTATTATTATATATCATATTATAATTTTATTTAATTATTATTTATATTATTATATACTATATTATATATTATATTATTATATTTAATTTATATATAATTTAATTGCTGTTTTTTATATATGATGATAATTATATTTATTGCCTTTCCAGTGGGTATTGAATTTGTGAGTAGAAGAAATGAATAGATACCATTAGTTTTAGGATATATATATGTGAAAGAGTATTTAATTATCATTAATAAGTGAAATTAGCATCCCTATTATAGTTCGACAAGACCGCAAGGATCGAACCAGATAATATGATTTCTAACAACACAAACCTATCTCTTATTAAAAAGGATAAATTATTAAACTAGGAAAGTTAAAATAATGACATTTGTTTTCAGCTACATTTTATTTTTATTTTTTTGCATGTTTCCATCACTCACGTAAGGGCCCTTTTTTTCCAAGGAGGGTGGAAAATTTGTCTGGTAACTGATATATTGAAAGTTATAAAGACAACTAGGACTTGATATATGTATTTATATAAAAATAAAGTGATTTACGAGATATTCGATAGTGATAAAGAGAATAAGATATAGAATTTAAATAATAATATGAGTTCAGGATAAAAAATAATATATTTTAGACTTTAGAGATTGCTGTTGGAAAAAGATATAATTCAAACTCGAGTAGGACTGAGATAGTAGGACATCGTTGTTTAGAATGGAGATATTTATTAACAAGATGGTTTCACTATGAGTACTAAGTAAAATGTAAGTGATAAGGCAAATTAACAATGTTTTTTATGTGAGGGAGTGTGACCAAACACTCTATCAATTAGTGTTATAGTTTGTTCTAGATTTCATTAGGTTATGGTATTAAGTTAGACATATTTATAAGACTCAAGAGAGAATGAAGAATAAATTTGAAATTAAAATGTTGTGATTAGAGTTTATAACGAGTCACTGAATGTGGTAAAAAACAATGATTGAGCTAATAACTTTATAGTAACAATAATTTATATTATATAAGTAGGTTGAAAAAATCTATGAAGACTTAGCTTAAACACTCCGATTATGCATAATTGTACACCATCCCTTCAATTATGCTAGTATATATATATATAGGTATATATAGATAGTGTAATTAAATTAAATAATAATATATAAATATATATAGTATTAATAATATAATAATTAAATAATAAATAATTATTGACTCAATAATAAATAATTTTAATGACATATATAATATGAATGATTAATATATGGATAATACTATACTTTGATGATGAGCCACATAATATGATAGATAATCAATGATAATGATAATAATAATCATAATATAATAATAATAATAATAAAATAATATAAAATATGAGGAATATTTATAATAGATAACCTCAAATTTTATATTATTAATAATAATGAAATAATGAATATATATAAATTATCACATAATAAACTAAATTAAAATGAATTATAAATATAAATCAGAATTATGACATACCTGTTAACTCAAAATAATAATATAAACTTCAATTTTATATATAAATATATAATATGAAATAATAATCAATTTCTATAACACAAATAGGAAAAGGGGGGGTAGGACATTTATTAATACCTCCTTTTTTGAAGGTCGAAAGGCATAATTTAAATCAATTTATGAAGTTTTTATATACACATAGATTAATAAATCTCGAAAGAATTTGAAATCTCACTAAAATTTGAACAATTAATACATTAAGTATCAATAAATCTGAATATTCTTAACTCTCCCAGATAAGTAGATATATTAGAATATTTATTGAATAACATTAATTTTATATAAGTGCCACACACACATAAAATATATATAATACATAAATTTCACATTATTATATTTATATTTTAGTAATTCTTAATATATAATATTCAAATATAATTAATAATTTAATAAAATAATATTATAAATAATGATTAATAATAAATATTATTAATTATATAATAATATATATATTAATAATAAATAATATATAAAATAGATAGTGATATTAATAATAATAATTAATTAAATTAAATTTATAAAATAATATATCAATTAATAAATTAAGTAATAATTATATTGAATCTAACTAAGATGAGATAAACCAATTGAATATTAATATATACCAATTCGAGTGAAATAATTAATTTATATAGATAGATAGATATTTATAACTATAATTATTAATATTAATTTTTTTATTATTAGAATTATTAATAGATAGATTTGATATAGATACAACGCTGTGCTTCATCTATTATAATACTGCAATAATCGGAAAATGAAGTAATATTTTATAATTAATAATACATATCGTGAAACACATATTTTCATGTACGTTTTTTATATGTAAATTCCTCATGAAGTGAATGAATAGAGTTATTACACTCCATCACTAAACCTAATTAATAATACACGATAATCTAAATCCAACACGAAATAGATTAAATAATATAACGTGTATAATAGATTAATGGGATATAATTTGCCGTTTTTATGAGATTTTATATGATTTGCTCGCCTATTGAAAGGACTAATAATACACATCTCCCCATCGAACAAATCTAATATAATAATAACTTCGAATTGAACACTTATTAATTAATAATCAAAGACTAGAGATTAACTTCATTAGCTATTTTATTATTTTAATATTTAATTCAACATGGACAGTCAATAATAATATTTTTTGTAATATTATCTGTTAATTTAAGTGTAATTTTCTAATATTTATTTAAAAGATTGTTAAAAATACTAATAATAATAATGAATAGATTATATTAATAAATAAACATAATATTAAATATAATATAATATAATATAAAAATAATTAATATAATGATATATATAATTAAATAATAATAAATTAATAATATAATAATAGTAGATCATAATAAATTATAAAATAAATAATTAAAATAATAATATTATATAAATATAATAATTAAATTAAATCAATATATAAATTATAATAATAATATTAATAATAATACATTAATAAGAATTATATTTGCATTTAATAATATTCTTAATAATATAATAATTAAAATTAATAATAAAGATAATGGTCATTCTATATTGAATAAAAGTAAAAATTTTATAACTTAATGTTTAATAATAATTAATATAATAATTTAATTAAATAAATTATATAAATAAAATACAGAAAAACCAATAATCACACTATAAACTACAAATTTATTCTAGAAAAATGTTGTGTTTCATGATATATATGTACAATTAAACATATAATAAATTTTATTAACCTTATCTCCATTTTATAGATCATTTACAATTCTCTCTACTACAAGATATTATCGTTAATATATCAATAAATATATTAATTTGCCATATACTAATTAATCCTGAAAAGGAGTACTCACTAATGCTAACACATAATGTTGCACGTCTCTATTAGATAATAGTCACTACCTCAAAATAAATAATATATAGTGATGTAGATATTATAAAATATTTGTATCCGATATTTTAATTGTAAATATTATGACTCAAAACTCAATTTTGATACAATTAATCACAGTTATACTAATATTATATATATATATTTACCTAAATTTATAGTATCTGTACAAGTATGTAACTAAAAATTTATTATATAATCATTAAAATATTATAAAACTAAGAATCATAATGAATTACTAATTAATTAATAATAAATCCTAATACTAATTAATCATATATAAAAATTTAATTCATAAATTAAACTTAATAGTATATATTATTACCACTTAATAATTAATATACTGTGATAACGATAATAATAAATGAAAATTAATATAGTAACTATATTACTAAGAACAACCAACAGACACAACACAAATTATACAGAAATAAATAGTAAATAAACCCTTAATATAGTCTATCAACAAGTGCTCCTTTCACTCAAACTCCTGTAATAATTCCATATGCCTTAATCTACCTTCGAAAAGATAAGATTTCTTCCTCGATCTCAATCTAGCAAAATAATAATCCTTAAGTCCACAAGATAGATAAATAAGCACTGAATAATCAGACTCTATTACCACACTCAAAATTTAGTGAGATGCATATCATATGAAATAAATATTAAACAGTGACAATGTCGAGACGCCACTATCTAAAATTAATTTGAGTCCTGGAGATAATTACATACAATAACTAATATATTATAGCCTATTGATGATTTAGAGAACGTCAACTTTATAAATGTGTGAATATCATAATAGAATATAATACAAAATGAATGTAGGTGTAATACTATATAATAAATATCAATTTAAATCAATTGTTGCACGATTATCCAGAAAAGGGAAGAACTAAAATAATATATATATAATAAGATCTCAAATTAATATATAAAATAGCTACTATATATCAAACTATATCATATAATAATTTATACTACTTACTACTATTACATACTTACTTTTTAAAAAAAATTGTCACCTAACTACTACTACTACTACTACTACTGCCTTACTACTACTAATATTATATTTTTTTTTCTATAATTATTATTTTATTTAATTAATAATTTTTAAATTTATATTTTAATTAATTATAATATATAATATTATATAAATATAATAATAAATAATAATAATAATATTATACAGGTTTAAATAATATTATAATAATATTTAAAATTAAATTCATATACTGCAACTGATGCTGGATGTCCAACTGCGAGAAGGTTCCGGGACCATTCAAAAGGAGAAAATTCTAAAGCTAATGCAACAGACTTTAATGGAATAGAAAGACATGGGTCTATAGACAATTCCATTATCGTGTAACATATATATGCCTTTCAATTGACTTAAACGAAGCTTTCAAAGAAACTTGTAAAACAAAAATAAACAAAAAATCTGCAAATAAAAAATGGATAGATGATTCAGAAATGATTACTATTTATTAACCAATATAGCTGATCAGTTGCACCAGCTAGCTATATCTTTTAACTTATCTTTCAAGAATCCTTAATAATTTATTTTACCTGAAGGAGAGGATTAAAAGGTTTTATGGATATTATAAAAATCTATCCATAATATTATATAAAATTAATATTATAATAATATAATATAAAATAATATTAAAATATAAATAATATGAGAAATATAAATATTAAAATTATATAATATATAATATAATATATAATGATAAATAATAATGTATATATAATATATATAAATTAATTAAATAATAATAGTTTAATAATTAAATATAATTATAAAATAATAATTAATATATAATAATAATACATTATATATAATAATAATAATATATATATATTATGTTAAATAAATGTAAATACACTCAAAGTAAACATATAATACATTCATATTCATACACTATAACATTAATAATAATAATAATAATATATTAAATTAATATTCCTTTTATTCATCAAACTCCCTTATAATTTTAATCTCCGTTATAAAATTTTAATTATTAGAGTTTCAGACATTGCATATCCTCCGACCTGTAGTACTGTCATATTTCATATATATATTGTTTATTTTTAGATATATATATTTTCTATTATTACCATATTCAAAATTATATTTCACTTTCCATGTTATGCATCAATAATCAATATCTACAATAAAATCTCCGTGACTCTATATCTTCACTAATCTCAGTAAAATAAATTAACTAACACTTCAATATCTGAGTCAATAATTTACATCTAAATGTTCTAAATAAGAGTCTAATATATTAATCAATACAAATATATATATATAATTAAATTTATGAGATAACGTGTCACCATCATATCTTCATATTTTATACCCCAATTTATTATATTTTTTTAATTATATATATATATTTATTCTATATTTATATTGTATAAATATCATTAATATCTACTTTACAAATAAAATAAATAAATAATATATAATTAATAATAAATATACACAAATACATTTATCAAATTTATTACTATAATATATATATATATAGAGACTAAATTTTTTAATTAATAATAATAAATAAATCAATATAATATTATACAAAAAATCAAAAGATATAATAATAAAAAATTAATGATAAGAAATCAAAAATCTTATATTTCACATAATATATTTGATTATTCTGATTTAAAATGATATGAAAATCACCATAATAATTAACAACAAAAACAAAAACTAAAAACACTAGGAACTTCATTTGAAAAACTGAACGAGTTCACATACATAGTATAGCTATATATTAAATCATTATTATATAGTGATATATCATGCTGCGAGAGACAAGATAAATTCACTTGTCCGATTGAGACAAAGTTATGGTTCATTGATATCTTTAGTGACTCTAGAGTTACTTGATTATCTATGTTAATGTCCAATGAAGTCCATATATATTATGCAGATCAATTTCCTCTTGAAGATGCAAATCAATAAATAGCATCTAATTTGCTGCTCAGGTCATATCAGCTTGTATATATATAAAAACTAAGTGTCACACAAAGATCTTTTGATAACACTGTAGTTCCCGGGTACTCACACAAAAGGATTCGAATGCTTTCAAGTTAAATAAGACAGTTAGTGTTTGAGCACGCTATGATATAACGCTGCAGTCATCGTAATTGACCAGGTATACCATGCAATGTAATAATTGATATAGTTATATAATTATATATATCATATACTATATATATATATATATATATATATAGTATATAAACTCTTAACTCATCATATATATATATTATATATATAGTTATTAATAATAATATATATATATATATATATATATATATAATATATATATATTATATTATATTAATATATATAATATAGTATATATTATATATAAAATAATATATTATCTATATTATAATATATAGTATATAGTATATATATATATACTATAACTTTTGTATAAAATTTAATTTATTTTCTATATATTAACTTATATATGTAACCTAAGATTTTGCTCACACGCACTAGAGCAAAATATATATTATTTAGACATAAGTCATAATAATGATATAAATGATATTAAATTATATTAACAACCTACGTCTACTTTGAATAATAGGATACTATTATTCAGTTCAGATACTAAATTAAAAATATTCATCAATAGAAAATAATATTAAAAGTTCAGAACGACGACATAAGGAATCTCACTCAAGATACTCTTCAGAAATCCTCCTCCAAACATAAAAACGCAGCTTTCGGCAAATAGATACTATGGTAAATATATCAAGTAAATATAAGAGTGAGTAGCTGCGACTTAATATTCGAATTTTATCGGATCACAATAATTTTTCGCCCAAAAAGTAATATAATTAATCAGGCTCAAGTAGTAGTTAGCTAAACGCGCTACGGTAAAAGTCTAGTGTATCATCCATACAATTACGCCTACGAGAAGTATTTACTCAACAGATATAGGTACATTTGTTTATACATTCTCACTTTATCTTCATATTTTATATATATCTTTAAATTTAATTAGCTGTAAAATATATATATATCTCATTCTTTGAATATTGGATACTTTTAAATGTCCTTGTAGATAAAGTTTAAGGAATCAACCATGTTCTATTATTATTTATTATGATTTATGACAATATTAGGTAAAGAAATTTATGACTAACAAACTGTCATTATCCTGTATGAATATTGTCTTTTCTTCTGATTGAATCTTCTATTGAGTATAATTGTTCTTCTGCAAGACTGCAAATCATATTTGTCGGCGAATTCCTATGCTATCCATTGTAAGTAAGGTACACGAGTCTTTATGAATATAACACACCCCTGTGGAAATGAAAAACAATGGGTAAAGAAATGCCGACCGTGACATAGGACCTGTAAAAGAAATGGCTTTACCGTCCCATATGATCTAGAAAAGAATAACAAAGAACTAAAGTGACCTGATTATATTCTTCATTAAATTTTTTAACGGCGACCGTATATATTATTTACAAATCTACATGGTGATTATCTACAATGGATTCCTTATAGAAGAAAATTCATCATCACCCCATTGGGAGAAATATCAAGCATCTTTTGCGGCATCTGAATCACTCCTACGACATTGAAATCACTCTTGTGAAATTGGATATATTCAAAAAGAAAAAGTCTGGAGCTGTGGTAATCTTTTGTTTGGGAAAGGAGGTGTTTTTCATATTAAAAGGTTCAGTATTGTTTAAATTGAAGTAAAATTCCAAATTTTAATATAAAGATATAAGTATTATTGAAATGAGTGAATAAATCATAACGTAAATACTTATTATGAGATGCATATTTGATAATGTTTTAATAATATAATGTATATAGTCATACAAATTATTTAAATAGCCTCAAACGATATCTGTTGAAATGATATAGTAATTATTTAATTAGTTTTACCTCATTAGAGGTAATATTGATAGACGCTAAGCTCTATAATAATTAACACTTTGCTGTATGTATCCCTAAGCGTCTCTAAGTCGGTGGGTCGGCATTGCATTCATCCTCATTTTCGGGATGCATGAGAAGAAGCAATAGCTCTTAATTTCAGTAAGCGCAGCAGCAGGACCTTAGTACAAAAACAACGAGAGAGAAACTAGAGCCGCAAATCATATTTGATATTGTACATAACTGTTTTTGTCACCTGCTCAAATATAAACCTACTTGATTTAAAGAATGATGACACAGTACTTAGAGGGTTTAGATTCTTGTAATCAACTGCTTCCTAGGCTTCACATGCCGGGTGACAATATACTATGGCTGATCTCGAACTAATCAAATACATTAGCTTTATCTGTATATAAATCAATTTCAATGGATGTACAGCAAAATATAGGTTGGTGGCATACACTTGCACGCGAGTGGATTGAAAAATCTGTCGACGAACGCTCTCATTAATTTAGATAGAAACTGTCGCGACGCCAGAAATGACTTCATCGAAAATCTGCATGCAACACACTCGATTCTATCCGAATACGTTACATGGTTGAGGTATTTCATAACCGTTTAAATGTTCATACAACTATTTTCAGAAAAGAGCGCGTTAGGTTAATATGGTGTGCAATATTAAGAGTTACTAGACATGAAGACATGCGCTGTACCCTACATCCGAGCATCACTAACTAAGATTGTAGATCTATATGTGTGATAATACCTATGTCAGAGTGATGATCCTCATGAAGAAACACTTAGACGATTCATACATGCTTCAAATGGTAGCAACGGGATGAGTCCATATAGGTAGTAAGAGAATTCTAAGCTAATAAATGCAATAAAATTGGTGTTTAAATAATTAAGTTTTGGGTATGGGTTATCGCTCAGTTTTATGGTAGAGTAGTAGATATGTAAGTATGAACTGATCTCACTTATAGACACGGTGTTGTAGATTTGCACAATGTCTTTTCTCGTGGACAAATTAGACCTGTAAGATTGGACTGTATAGTACCACTATACTGGCTAGTGGAGAACAGAGTATGCTATGACTTAGTTTCCGTGATCGGTTTTATTACGCTGTCTACACGCTACTTTAGTGTACTATTCTCGCTGGTTCTGTCTTCTTCTCGTTACTTGTCATTGCGTGTCTCGAAGCTTTTGATTATATTGCACTGATGCTCTCGAAATATATATATCAGTTTGTATTATCACTAGATGCTTCTTCGCTTTTTTAGCTAGCATGTGCTTATGAACCCGTTTCTTTCAATGTAACACTTGAACTCGGTGCTCTGTATGCTTATTACTACTGTCTAGAGTTACGCGGTATGTCAAATATAATCTTCTCTCCTGCTAGATAAAGTCCTTCTGTCAATTGTTCATAAATAACCTTCAACTCGGATAAAGCTAGCACACTATTTCGTCTATCTTGCTTCTCTTGATAAGGAGCTGACTGATTTTGATTTAAATCTTGATTATGACAACATTATTGCTTTTTGGATTTGATTGTGCTTTAATATGGCTGGAAAAAGTTGGAGGTGTAAGAAAAAGCGCTTTTAGAAAAGACAAATCTCAAAGAAGTTCTCTCATAACAACTTCCTCGTAAAAGACACCTACTCATTGCTTCTGCCTCCTGCTATGAATAGATACATCAGAAGGTCAAAAGTTTTTTTTACACTATATTTTTGCTATGATATTTGACTAAACTGTTTTATTAGCAACAAAGTAACCAAAATAAGGTAACAATTATTTTGCTCATGATATTCAATTCATTAATCAATGATCGAATCTCAAGATTACATGTAATGCGCATTGAAGTGAGATTGTCTACCTTCCCTCTTACTATCAGCTTCCATATTTGTGAATTGCTTGCTCTTTCATGTGACTGTTTATAGTCAATTTTGCCATGCTTGTGATGTCATATCTCACCAAATGAAGGGACATGTTACCCTTGCCATTCACTTGCAGCGGGGCTCATCATTGCCTTGTGAACAATTTCTAGAAATGAGAGTTTCCTTTTCATACGTTATGTAATGATATGAACTCTGTAGTGAGCTCTCTCTTATGCTTAGCAATGCTCTCCTTTTGTTATTACGTACATGTGACTTTTAGTCTAATGACCAATTACGTCAATCCTCCTTCTAACTTACTTTGGACTATACAACATATTTGCGTGTCACTCCTGTCAAAATATCTGCAATTCTTCCTAGTTGTTCGCGCGTGTACGTTAATATGTCGCACCTTTATCTAAACCATTCGTTTCGGAACATTTTTTAGTAAAAAATGGGAGTAGGTTTGCATCTCTAGGCCTCTGATTTGTGTCTCTGATGGAAAGTTAGAGGGAGGGCAGCTTTTAAATGTTGATGAAGAATAAAATATGCGATAGTGTTAATACGTATAAGATTGAAGGAAGAGATTCAACAGACAAATCAATTGATATCAGAAAGACTCACTTTGCTAGTCGCGCTTTGAGACGTTTCAGTCATTAAACAAATTACCGGATATTGAAGGTTTATAGACCATTTTGAGTGAGATATATTGATGCTATAATGCTGACGCGTGTACTAGTCTGACCTCCTATCTGTCAGATAAGAACAAATTTTTAATAATAAAAATAACATGCCCATGCTCTCGAGATCGCAAGCAGAACGAGGGTACTAAATGAAAGCTCACGCACTCGCAATCATAGTCAAAAGATAGTTGAAAGAGAGAGATTTTGAGATATATATATATAAGCGTCTTGTGAAATATAATATAATAGATATCAATGAACATTCATTGGAAACAGATAGTTGGAAAAATCCGAAATTAATATGTCTCCACCAGCATAGAATGATAGGAATAATTGATGCGGTGTAGTCGCATGATAAGCACATGCCGTGAAGGTAGGTGACGATTTCCAAGCTTGCGCGCAATTTTTTACGAAAAAACAGTAGATATATATATTATAGACTCTACGAAGATTAATAGTATGATTAAAATAATAATAATAAGATTATATCCATATTTAAAACTTTACTAAATTCTTTAAGTAAGTTATAAGTAAGTAATGTACTAATAAAAGTGTCGGGGCTAATACGGCCTACACAAATAGTGTATATATATATATATATTAAATTATAATAAACTAATAAAAAAAAAAAAAAAAAATAAAAAATATATAAGTAAATACATAAGATTATAATTTATATATAATAAATTACTATATATAATTAATATTAATATAATTATAATATATATTAATATATAAATTTAATATATTAATATTATATTAATATATAATATTAAATAAAATGTATTAGTATGAAATATATAAGTATATAGTATATTATATGTATATAGTACTATATATATAGTATACAGTATATATATATATAAATAATATAAATATAATGTATATAGTATAGTATATAATTATATATATTATATATTAGTATATAACTATATATATTATATATTAATATTATATATATATATATAATATATATATTATATATATATATAGTATATAAATAGTATATATAATATATATATTATAATATATATAATATATACTACTATATATATAACTAATTTATTTTTACCAAAGGTCTATTTCGCTTATTTGAAAAAGTCAAATTAGTGAAATTACTCATATATATTTTAATTATAATATTCTCATTCAGTAATAATGTTCTCAGTTACCTTTATGTTAGTTTTACTTTATAGTAACTTTCCAATAAATTTTCACTAAATAGATTGCATATTTTTTACAACTAAAGATTTGGGTTATATTTCGGATATTTTTTACTAATTCCAGTAAGACATAACTAATTGATAGATTGAAGAGGCAATATTATAATATCGATTATCCTTTATTTTTATATCATTATCCTTTAATTTTATGTAAATTATGTTATACTTATGTGCCCCCCAGAATCTCTGTAAAGCACCCCGGATAAAATTGTCTGAAAGAAACACTGGTTGTTTGGTGATTGGTTCTATTGGCTTGACTGGGACCGTCTTTTTATTTATAATGTTCTAATACTATTCAAAGTTTACCATATTAATGTATGGTAAACTTTGTACTATTTTAATATAGCATGCAGCTTGACCTTTCTTAAAAAAAAAGGCGAATATATAGATAAAATGAATAATACAAAGGCGGCAAAAGAAATAAAAAGTTAATAAATATTTTTTGTATTGAAAATCAAATACGTTTTTTGTCATTTATATCTATTTAATGATTAGTAAAGTAACCAAATCAAAATATACAATATCTAAGTCAAGGAATTTCACTATCTCAAATCAACCATGCATCAATGCATACATTTTTGAAGCCTCTATTGAAACAAAGCCTTTATATAAAAGAATAATATTGACCAATATATTTGTAAAAAATGTAAAAAAAATTTTTTAGAATATATGTTACTTTGTAAAAGATTTCGATAAAATTATTCTCAAATGACAAGCTATTTATTATATAACTCTCAGATGAGAAATTGCTAAAACTATAAATCAAATTTACGATAGCTCACAAGGAAGACTACTACAACAAACTAATTATAAATTTGTATACATAGACTTTTACATAGCCTATACTAGTCATTTATAGGCTTAGACTAGTCATCTATTTTGTTAATGTTTGCAAGATAAGCAGAATTCATTTGTTTAAAGTTATTATTTTAAAGAAAGGGAATAGGGCCGGCATATTTTTAATTTCGAAACATATAAATGTATAATTTTCATGGACGGTAGGTCTCGCTAAGGATAGTCTTGATTTCCTCATGACTATTTTGAGTTGAGCATTAGTAGCCAATTCACTGCACGATAATTAATTGAAATAAATTAGACCTTTTAATAAGGTCGCATGGGGCATAAACTTTGTGCATTTTATATATAAGATAAACCTTTCAAATAACCTAGCTAAGTCGTTACGGTTTCGTTCTTTGTTTTGTTTTGGTCTCGTGTGACGTGTGGACATACTTATAGAAAAACGGTTGATTGATCAATCAATCAATGTCTGATATATAGGGTCCTAGAATAAAATATAGTTGATCGTCTAGTAGCTCCCATATCATGTACCGTTTTTATAAATTTTGCTACAGTTTGTAGACCTATATTTGACCAAATAAATCCTGTTTATTTTGGTGAATTGTGAATAATTTAGTTCTGGTGTAACTTATTTCAGCTCATTGAAATTATGGCAAAATGTAATGAAATGTATTAAAAACTTTAATAGATTGAAATTTGTACAGTTTGTTATCCTGAAATGTTTTTATAGAAAGCTTAAAATTCAGTAAGAAAAGTAGTTTTGTAAATTTACATTTAGTTAGTATTAATTTATTTAGAATCATTAAACTAGGCTTTCTTACTGATCTTACCAATGTTTTATAAAAAAATAGGCAGAGGAAAAGGAAAATTAATTTATATTAAATGTATATTTTTATAATTTTTAGATTTTGTGTGTGGTTTATCAACTTTCTATTTTATAGTTTTTGAAAGTTATATATATATATATATATATATATATATATATATATATATATATATATATATATATATATTTATATATATCTATATATTATATTATATATATAATGTGAGGGAGAACCTTTCCTCATTATTTTTTTAAAATATAGGGCCTATAAAATAAAAATGTATTAGTTAACATCATGATAATCATGGAATGGATCAGTAGGCCTAATGTAACATAATAGAAAATGTTTCAAAATTTTTTATGATAATAAAATTGTATATAGCATATATATATATATTATATAATATATATATATTATATATATATATATATTATTATATATTATATATATACTATATATACTATATATATATATATATAATATATAATATATTATACAGTAAAACGGGGCAATTCGGTCCAATGTTGGGCAATTCGGTTCCAGTGGCTCAAATAGCCTACACGATTGTAAAAATATATCTTTAAAGACATGTAAAATAATGTTTTTTTATGTCTTAGGTCTTAATTTCTATGTATCCTTTAATTTAAGTCTTTATTTTGTGCTTTTTTTTTTTTTTTCTGAGCACTATAAAATCGGGTAAATTTTAGGCTTATTGCTAAGAATCATACAAGTCCAAATAATTGTACTACATATTGGTACGAAGATATAGTACTTAAAAATAGTTCATAACCCTAATGCAATCGTTGGCTGTCATTTCAGGCAAGAGATAAATTTTTTTTATTATAAAAATTGTAAATATGGGGGCAATTCGGTCCCAGGTTTAAAAATTTGCGGTGGGGCAATTCAGTCCAATTGAATCATCATTAAATTAAATTTTTTAATACTCTTTACAAAAAATGTCCGAAATATAATGTTTAAAATAAATTTTTTTACACTTTTTGTATGAATGAGTAGGTAAAGTTTTTCAACATAGGCCTAATTAACTTGTACAATTTTTTTCAGCAAGATGGTTCACACTTACGCAAAAGTAACAAGGCAGGGATACAAAGGGATACTCTGCTGATGATGTTGCCAGACCCTTAAGCAGTTTTCGTTCTTGCATTGGTTCTTACGAAACGTAATATGCCTAAACCGCTCGAGTTTGCATTCGTTTTGTCAAAACAGCGCAAACGTAAAGAAACGCTCACCAAACGTAAAGAATTTCCTTAATTCTGTGTAATATAGAATACAAAAGAATTAAGGAAATTCCTTACGTTTGGTGAGCATTTTTTTTACGATTTTGCGTTTGACAAAAACGAACGCAAAACTCGAGCATTTCTTACGAGTTTTCAACCAATTTTTAAAATAATATTGTAATACCATTATGTTTAAAAAGAGACCTAAAACGCTTGAGCTTTTGCGTTCATTTTTTGTCAAACAGCGTTTGGCGTTCATTTTTGTCAAACCATCGCAAAATCGTAAAAAACGCTCACCAAAACGTAAAGAATTTCCTTAATTTTGTGTAATATACAAGCACGGGAGATAGCAACCTTACAGAATTAAAGGAATTTCTTACGTTAGGCGAGCCTTTTTTTAAAGATTTTGCAGTTTGACAAAAACAAAACGAACGCAAACTCAAACATTTTATTACGTTTTTTTGAAAAAAATTTTCTTTTTTAAAAAAAAAAATTTTAATATGTAATACCATTTGTTTAAAATGAAAACTGACTATCTAATTTATTAAATAAAACACTTTAATTGAGGATTCTTAGGGATGTGAAAATTGAAGTGGACCGAATTGCCCCGCCCCCCAAAATCATGGGGCAATTCGGTCCACGTTACTAATCGGCTTCTAAGCATTAATTCCTATATTATATATAACTAATACAATTTTTATACTAATTTTCTCTAAAGGATAACATTAAATATAAAAAAAAAAAATTTCAAAAAAAAAAAACAAGTTCATAACTTAGCATTTTTGGTACCTGATTTTGGACTAATTGCCCCCGTACTTACGGTATATATATATAATATAATATATATATTATATATATATATATATATTATATATATATATATATATATATATATTATATATATATATATTATATTATATATCTATCAGGGATGGGGAGTCGAGAAAAATAACTCGACTCCCGACTCCGACTCAGAGTCGATTTTACCAACAACCGACTCGACTCCCGCCTCAGAGTCGTTTAAAGCAACCAATCGACTCCCGACTCCAAATGGAAAATGGAACGTGATATTTTTCCAAAATTACGAACTTTTATTTCATCGTTATACTGTAAATAAACATGCAAAAAAAAAAAAAGATTAATGGAGGGGGGTTTTAAGAATATTCCTTATAATAATAATAATATAATATTTACACTTTTAAAACTAAAATAGATTCACTTTTTATATTAATTCAGTATGGCACTCATATAAATAATCGACTAATCACAGTAATTATAATAATATATATAATAATATATAAAAATTTATTATTTTATTAATTATTATTATTATATATTATATTGTCATAATTTTTTTGCGTAATGAGTACAATAAAAAATTTACAATATTATATATAATTTAATAATAATATTAATATAATATAATAATAATAAATAATAATAATATAATATTATTATTATTATATTTATTTATTATTATTTTATTGATATATTATTATTATTCATTATTATTCTCATTATTATGAATTATTATTCTTTTTACCAGCTTTCTAGCAGATCATATCAATAATAATGCAATAATGAATTGATGTAATGAAGATAATAATATTTAATTATTAATATTTTATTATATATTACTCTATTATTATTTTATTATTATTCTTAAATTATTACGTGCATGATGCTTTCGGGAGGCTGAGCCTTGAGTATATACAGAGTATGACCGTATTAAGAAGCTAGTATAGTAGTATTAAAATTAATCATAATAAGGCGCATGATGTGGGACGTCATTATATATAGTAGTATATATATATATATATATATATATATATAATACTAGTAATATTATATATACTCTATAGTATACATCAATGTTTTAGTGGAATAGCTGGGCACGAAGTTATCGTGCCATCGTCATCAGCAAAAATCGGCATATTTTTTTTAAATCGTCATCGTCAAATTTCGCCGATTATTTTGCCTATTAATTAAGCAAATATTAAGAATTTTGAATAACATTAAAAAATAAATAAATAATAAATCAATAATAAGGTAATAATAATAATAATTATGATATTAATATAAATCGTATATATATATATATATATATATATAATTATATATTAATTATAATCCGCCTCGGAATATATATATATATATATTATATATATTATATAGGGTATAGCTATACCTGAATATGATAATATATATATATATACCCATTTTTGCTTATGGTATGTATGACATTTCAGGCTAATGGTATCGCCTTTCTGTTATGCGCTTCATATCCCACTCATCCTCCAGACACATATCATAAACATACTTATATCCAACCCTTCTTCTAGACAACATGTTTACAGATCATCCCTATCCCTTATATCCGTACGTGTAGGGAGAAAAAATAGCCCACATCGTATGTCCTGCGTGCCGTAGAAGGCTACTAAGGGATGGTGGTAGTTAGGTTGGCTGCTACTACCACTTATCTTTTTTGCCAGGGAATGCTAATGCTTGCCTCGGAAAAGGTGGATGCAGTAAGCGCCCTTCTATCCTTCGCGAAAATGTATGAATCGATCTGTTATGAAATGTAGGAATAAATGTTGGGGAGAGAGGTGATGGATGTATTTAGAGAAGGGCAATTTGAGTTTGTCGCTGTGACTGAAACAAAGATGAAAAAAAACGGTGAAAATGAGTGGTGTGGTGTGTTGTGAAATGTGTTTGTGTGCTGTTGGAAAGGAATGAGAGGGGGATAGAAGGATTTTCAATTCTGGTGAGTGAGTTGTGGTAGAGAGCTAAGGTAGATTTGTGTGTGAGTACTAGAAGTCTAAAGGTTAAATTTTAAGTTTGAAAAGGTCAAAATTTGTGGGTGCGACATATGATCCATCTGAGGGAATGTGAAAAGGAAGTACCAATTTATGGATATCTGATGATGTTTTGATAGGGGGAATAGGAGATTCAGTCTTTGCCACATATCTGGCCATTCAAGGATTTTTTTTTTAAAGTTGTCACCACCACTCACGGGCAGAGCCTATTCAAGGAGGGGGTGTAGATAACTCTCAAGTTCACCTCTAGCGCAAATTAGCATATGGAGCACAGATGCCAGGCTTTAAAGTTGAAGGAGATTAAATTTAGTAGGAAATCAGAAGATTGGAAGAGAATCCACAAAACAGAGGTGGGTGGAAGAAGGATGACCCACAGCCAACTAGTCTGGAGTTACTATGTCAACACAATGCTCGTGCGCAGATACAGTACCTATTGTGCTGCGAAGGCGTCGTAAAGGTGGTTGGTACGCGAGTGATAAGTTTCGCCTCGAGCCTGCGCTGCGGTAACCTTTAGGCATATGAGATAAAGCACCAACATGCGCCGCAAAGCTAGAGGGTCAAAAGTGAGTTTTTTTTTTTTTTTTTTTTTTTTTTATTCTGGAAGTACAGACAGTTTATAAGCCTTTTTGCCGCTGACTCGACCCTATCAAAAGCCGGTTGAAACGAGAGCTTCCCCCCCCCTAGATATGGAGAGGCAGTACTCCATACATGGCGGATGAGACCCTTGTATAGCGGGGCAACTGAGAAAAGGAGGAAAGTCTCACAGTCTAGACAACCTCCAGTTCTTTGAGGCCGCCTAGCAACATTTGTGATGTGAGGTTTCCAAGGACATTTTTTTGTTCATGTAAAGGCCAAGGATGTTTATATTGTCAAGAGGAGAGACGACAGAACCGTAGAGATAGGAATGTTAGAAGGTATTTTGGAGGAGGAGATTTGTCAAGTTGGGTTTTATTTTAAAGAATTGAATTTACAAGGTTTTTTCTATCCATCAGCGAGAAAAAAATCAAAAAGATTAAGACGAGAGGCAATTCTAGAAGTAAAGTGGGTTTGTGAGTAGAATTTGAGATGAGTTTAAAGAACTGAAGGGTCAGAGTCATCGAAATACGAGTGATAGAGTTTAGAGGTGCAGGTGAGAAGATCATTAATGAAAAGTAGGAAATAGTAGGATAATACGATTCCTGAGGAAGCACCACTATTGAACAAAAAGAAGAAGAAGTCGCCCATCCAACAAAGCCGATATTGAGCGATTTTGAAGAAAGCTTGATAATAGTAAGCAAAGAGAAGGAGGAACCAAGAGACACACTTGGATGAGCAGTGACGCGTGCCATACTCTGGTCAAATGCTTTGTATATTTTCCAGCGCCACCACCCAAGTCTCCCGTAGTTCTAGAGAAAAAACATAAATCGGTTAGATAGGGATGTATATGCCAGTAGACTCGTGGCACGAAGCGTACTGGCGATCGCGAAGTGGTTCAGATGATCTAAGAAGTGAGTTGAGAAGGGTTTCAAAGATTTAGATAGCATACAAGTGAGAGCTACAGGCGATAGTTAAAGGATCAGAGGGCTTCCTTTTTTCGGATAGGTTGGACATGTGCGAGCTTCCAACACTGAGGGAGGAAAAGTGCTAGTATTGAGACATAGAGAATATAGTTGAGCGCGGGGCGAAGAGATTCGCCTTTCGTTGGAGAATTAGCAAGCACAACTGATCAGATCGAATAAGAGGAGGAAAAGCAATTTACAGAAGTTGCTAGAGATTGAAGATTTGTCAGTAGGAGAACCAAGGAGGTTAGCGCACTTTCCTTGATGAAAGCCGCTTTGCTTCGTCGAAGAGTCTCCCTGCAACGATTTCTAGCTGAATGAAAATTAGCGAGAGTGATTAGGAGAATGAGATTTTTCCACAACCAATAGGCACTGTCTCTAGCCTGAATGCCAGAGAATAAGCACGATTGAACATGGATTATGAGGAAAGAAAGATTAGTTTAGAAGGAATGAATGAGGAAAGAAAAATTTAGCTGAGGAAGGAATAACATGCTTTTCCCATCAACGATTACAGCTGCCCTCCTTATCTTTTAAATCTTTATACATCCATCTTTATTCCTTATTGAGGTAGCCAATTTGCTAACATCTGCAAACTTGGAAACCTTCCATTTAAGTCCCTGGTCTAAATATTTTATACATATATGAGTAACAGCCACTTGACCTAGGAAATCGTTACGGACAACAAACATGTCTCCTCATTTCCATTAATAATACTTTTCATTTTCATTGATTTCACTATTATATATTCATTATTATTATTATTATTATTTATTATTATTATTTATATATTATTATTATTATTATTATTTATTATGAATCATTATTATTGTAGTAATTTTTATTTCTATTTTAAAAATTATAATTATTATTATTAGTTATTAAAAAAAACATATTGAATTAAGGAATCAAAAATTTGATCGCTAAAATAATTTCGGGAGGTTTGAACTCTGACCCTCCTGTTTACAGCATTTAGTATATATATATAGTATATAATATATATTATATATATATATATATATATTATATATATATGATATATATATAGTATACTTGAGGTATATATATATATATATATATATATATATATACATATATAGTATATAATAATATATAATATAAATATATATATCTATATATATATATTATATATATATATTATATATATTATATATATATAATATATATATATATATATATATAGTTATATTATATATATATGTACAATATATAATGTAGTAGTACCTATGTACATAGTAGGTCGAGCCTCTGAAGAGCCACAATCCGAATCTCAGTAAAAAACTGACAACAGCTTACAGGAAAAGAGACTTACAATTGCTGGGAATGGCTGGTCCAACTATTTAGTGGGGAAAATGTAAAAAAAAAAATAATAAAAAAAATAAAAAAAATTATATCCTCAAAACTACAATAGCTACAGCGAAAAGGAATACGTTTTTGGAATCTCGTAAAATTTTGCATAGGAAAATGTAAAAAAAATTAAAATAAATAAACACAAATTATTGTTAATAATTATAGTAATATGATTATAGAGAAGGCCTACTTAGAGACCTTTTATGGTTACTCGTTAAATAAATAGACTTTCTATTAAATTTTGCTGTTTTTTTAACTAAAAATACCCCAAAGGGTATACCGCACCGATGGCAGAGTCGGGTCTCTCGGCCTTCCGGGAACTACGGGATAGGACTAATTCCCCCCCTTCCGGGAGGGTCTCCGGAACCCCCGCTCTTTTGGTCTTTGGTGTAGCCGGGGGTTTCCTCGCGCATCCCCTACCGGGCGGTAGATGGGAAAACGTCCCTGTTTCCCGTCGCTCGAGCCCTACATTGGCGTGTATACCTGTTTACAAATAATATATATATATATATGTATTGTCCAGCACCCCCCAAAAAAAAAATGCCATTTTTTTGTTTAATTTAAATTATCTTTTGAGATTTTCTAAATAAAAATTTACAAGGATTCAAAAATGTATTCCCTTTCGCTGTAGCTTTTGTAGTTTTCGAGATGTTTTTTTTTTTTTTTTTTTTTTTTTTTTTTTTTTTTTTTTTATAAGTTTCATCGTAAATTTTTGCCAGGATTCCAGCAATGTATTCCTTTTCCGGTAGCTGTTTGTAGTTTTTGAGATTATGGACTTGTGGGCTTTCTAGAGGCTGCGCCTATATATCTATATATATATATATATATATATATATTAACTTAGTTATATATAATATATATATATATATATATATATATATATATAATATATAATATATATATATATATATATTCGGTAGAAGGCTGATTGGGATGGGACGATTAATCGTCATCGTCATCGGCATCGGCAAAAATCCGGCATATTTTTTTCACATCGTCATCGTCATCGTCAATTCCCGCCGATGTATTTGCCGATCTAATTGAACAAATATTAAGAATTTTTGATAATATTAAAACTCAATAATATAATAATAATAATAATATAATAATTAATAATAATATAATAATACATAAATAAATAATAAGTAAAAATAATAATAATAATACTATAATATATTTTATATATTATATATAGGATATATATATTATATATATAATATACTATAATATATATATATATTAAGGTATAGGCTATATATATTATATACTATAGTATATAGTACTATATATTATACGAAGGGCTAGTTTTTGTATATATATATATATAATTATATATATATATATATATATATATATATCTATATATTTATATATATCTATATCTATATATATTATATATATAGGCTTATAATATATATATATTAATGATGCAGCAGATTTGATTAGCTTATGGTATGTATGAATTCCAGTGCCTAATGGTTCGCCTTTCTGCTATGCGATCATATCCACACTCATCCTCCAGCAACATATCATATAACAGCATCTTATATCCACACCCTCTTCTAGACAACATCTACAGACATCTATCCCTTATAATCCATACGTGTAGGGAGAGAAAACATTGCCCACATCGTATGTCCTGCGATGTCGTAGAAGGCGACTATGGGACGGTGGTAGTTGGTTTGGGCTGCTACTACACTTATCTTTTGCCAGGAATGGTAATGCAGGATGCCTCGGAGAAGGTCGTGATCGCGTAACGGCCTTCTATCCTTCGGCGAATGTATGAATCGTATCTGTACATGGAATGTCAGAGAATAAATGTTGAGGAGATGAGGAGAAGATGGGGTGATGGACTGTATTTAGAAAGGGCAAATTTAATTTGCTCGCTGTGACTGAAACAAAGATGGAAAGAAACCGGTAAAGATGAGTGGTGTGGTGTGAAATGTGTTTGTTGTTGCTCGTGGAAGGAATTGTGTTGCTGTGGAAAGGATTTGCAATTCTGATGAGTGAGTGTGGTAGAGAGCTATGGTAGATTTGTGTGTGTGAGTACTAGAAGTCTAGAGGTAAATTTACGTTTGAAATGGTCAAATTTGTGTGTTTGCGAACATATGATCGCATCTGAAGGGTAATGTTGAAAGAGTGCGATTTTTCATAGGGATAATCTGAATGATGTTTTGGATGGGGGGGAATAGGGAGATTCAGTTCATTCGCCACATATCTGCCTTCGAAGGATTTTTTTTTAGCAGTTTGTCACCACCTCACGGCAAGCCTAATTCAAGAGGGGGTGTATTACTCTCAAAAAGTTCACCCTCTAGCGCAATTACGCATATGAAGCACAGACGCAGGCCTTTAAAGTGAGGGATTAAATTCAGCAGGAATACATGAAGATGGAAGAGAATTCCACAAAACAGAGGTGTGAAAGAAGGAAGCACCACACAGCAACTAGCCTGGATTTACCAATGTCAACACAATACTCGTGGCGCAGATACAAGCACCTATTGTGGCCTACGAAAGGCGGTCGTAAAGAGGCTGGTTGGTTACGCGACGTGATATTCCTCGAGCACTTGGCCGCGGCGGTACCTATAACGGATGTAAGTGATAAAGCACAAACATCGCTCGGCAAAGATAGAGGGTCAAGTGAACTGGAAAGTACAGAACAGTTTATAAGTCCTTTTTGCCGTTGACTCGACCCTATCGGCAAAAGCCGGGTGAAACCAGAGCCCCCCCCTCAGATATGCAGAGCAGTATCATTACATGGCGCGGATGAGACCTTTGTATAGCGGGGCAACTGAGAAAAGGAGGAAACTCTCACAGTCCTAAACAGAACTTCCAGTTTTTGAGGCCGCCCTGAGGCAACCGTTGTGATGTGAGGTTTCCAGAACATTTTTTTTATGTTAAGGCAAGGGATGTTTATATTGTCACAGAGGACGACAGAACGCGTCGACAGGGAGGAAAGTTAGAAGGTATTTTGGAGAAGGAGATTTGTAAAAGTTGGGTTTTTAAGAATTGAATTTCACAAAGTTATTTCTATCCATCAGCGAGAACAAAATCGGAAAGATTAAGACGAGAGGCAATTCCAGAAGTAAAAGTGGGCAGTAGAATTGATAGGAGTTAAAGAACGAAGGGTCGAGTCATCGGAATACGAGTGGATAGAGTTAGGGGGTGGTTAGGTGAGAAAGATCATTAAATGAAAAGTCAGGATACAAGTAGGAGATAACGACAGACCCTGAGGACACCACATCATTGGCCAGAAAGAGAAGTCGCCCATCAACAACAGCCGATTATTTTGAGCGATTTGAAAGAAAGCAGGACATAAGTAGCAAAGAGAAGGAGGAAAACCAAAGGAGGAAAGCTTGGAGAGGAGTGAACGCGTGCCATACTCGGTCAAATGTTTTGGATATATCAAGCGCCACCACCCAAGTCTCCCGTAGTTCCTAAGAGCGAAAACCATAAATCGTTTGATAGGAATGTATATAGCCAGTAGACTTCGTGCAACGAGGACCGCGTACTGGGCGATCGGAGTGAGTTTCCAAATGACTAAGGAGTGAGTTGAGAAGGGTTTCAAAGATTTAGATAGATAGCAAGTGAAAGCTGCAGGGCGTATAGTTAGAAGGATAGAGCGCTTCCTTTTTTCGGAATGGGTTGGACATGTGAGAGCTTCAACACTGAGGGAAGGAAAGTGCTAGTATTGACATAGAGAATATAGTTAGCGAGGGGCCGAACAGATTAGCCTTTTCAGTTGGAGAATTAGCAACCCAATGATCAGATCGAATAAGAGGAGAAAGGCAGATTTACAGAAGTTTGCTAGAGATGTTTTTTTGTCAGTAGGAGAACAAGGAGGTTAGCGCACTTCCTTTGATGAAGCCAGCTTTGCTCGTCGAAGAGTATCCTGCAACGATTTCTAGCTGAATGAGAATTAGCGAGAGTGATAGGAAACGAGAATTTTTTCCACACAGCTCGATAGGCAACTGTCTTAGCTGATGGCCAGAGAATAAGCACGATCGAACCAATGGATTATGAGGAGAAAGATTTAGTTTTTAGAAGGAAAATGAATGAGGAAAGAAAATTTATCTGAAGAAGGAAAGAACCTGCTCATTCCATAAACGATTACAGCTCCCTCTATCTTTTAAAATTTTTATACAGCCTCATTCATTATTCCTTATTGAGGTAGGCAATTTGCTATCATCTGCAACCTTGGTAAAAACCTTACATTTAAGTCCTGGTTGTAAATATTTTATACATGTATCAGAGGAACAGCCACTTGACCTAAGAAATCGTTACTGACCACAAACATGTCTCCTCATTTCCATTAATAAATACTTTTCATTTGCATTGATTAACTATTTATTATTGAATTATTTTATTAAATAAACATTATTATTTGTATTATCTATTCATTATTAATTATTATTATTATTGTGTATTAATTTTATATTATTATTTATTATAATTATTTTATTATTATTATTATATTATTATTATTATAATATTATTATTATTATTATTATTATTATTATATTATTATTATTATATTATTATCTATCTATTATTATTATTATTATTATTATTATTATTATTATTATTGAGACTTAAGGAATCAAAAATTTTTATCGCTAAAATAATTTCGGGAGGCTGAACCCCTGCCCTCCTGTCTACGGCCTTATTATATATATATATATAAGTATACTATATATAGATATTATATATATATATATATAAATTTTTTAATATATATATATTATAGTAATTATATATATTATATATATATTTATATATATATATATATATTATTATAAATATATATTACGGTTATATATATATATATATATATATATATATATATA
>JABUQX010075562.1:0-35687 GCA_015478945.1 Trachelipus rathkii
AGGAGTAAGTGTAATTCTTTCAATTCTTGGTAACTGAAGGGAATTGCCTCCGTAAATTTAGAGTGGTAAAAATAAGATCCCACACCGAATTACCTTATAACCCTTCTGTTCTATCCTTTTGTATTAAAGAATGATTTCTTAAAAACCTACCTAATAGCCCCCTAGAGTTTTATAGGTTGATAATCGAAATCATTTAATTATAGTAAATTCTAGATCTCGTGTTTAAGAGATCTATTCCGTGTAAATCTAGCAGTACTAGTTTGATACCCAGATTGTAGTAATAAGTATAAATATTTTTAAATTAAACTTTGGATTCCGTGGTGGGAATCTATGGTAATATTATTCTGATCAGGTGTTATACACTCTTAAATATTAAAAAGAAAAACACATTTAATATTGTAATATTAACAGCTCACGGGGGGTTAGAAAAGTGAGCTATCTTAGTCAAATTTGCATTTCTATGGTTCATAACAGAACTAATTTTACACAGCTTCCAATCCTCCTCCAAAATAAAAGAAACATATTTAGTAATTCTGAAAAGTAAGTAAGATTCCACTATAGAGTAACAATATATCACCGCGTGCGTAATGGTTGTGAACTGCAGCCCCACCAGAAGTTCCTTGATGATAGAAACTCCGTTTGGCAAATAGACCTATAGTTTCCCTTCAGGTGTGTCAGGCGATATGCTTGGGAATTTTCCCATAATGAAGATATACTCCATCAACTTTATTTACCTTTTGAAGGTGACTTATTTATATCTCAAAGATCGTAGGTTTGTTTGTCTAATTATCTCTGGGTATCCGTAAACCTGAATCGTTCTACTCTTGATTATGCCTGGGTGTCAACCTTGTACACGCGTTAACCATAATATAAAATTAAAATAGGCCGCCCCCACACAGAACTCTGTTTGGTCCCTGCTTCAATCGGTTTTGCGCTAGGTACTGTGTAGACCGTTTCACCCTGATCCTTTTCCACCAAAGTTCTTCCCGTTTTCGCTTCTTCGTTACTTCTAGTTCTCCGTTCTAAGATTAATTTAAAAACGATTAGACTGGTTCGAGATAGTTAGTCATTCTTTACTGTCTCTTTGTAGTACATACTTATAAGTAGAAAAGAAAAAAAGAAAAGTGTTGATACTCGATCCAAAATGATTACTGTGATCGGATGGATAAACCTAGTCCAAAAAGTCATTAGGCTATAGCCTTAAGGTCCCCATCCTAGGAAAATAAAGCAAAATAGCCTGTTTCACGTGATAAGAGAATACTTCTTGTGGAAACAAGTTAAATAAAAATATGCAACGAAAAACAGAAAGGAACAATAAAAAGCGAAACACGAGATGGATATCTCTGACGAACAAACAAGATAAAAAGAATGTTTCAATGGAGGTTGAATATGGCAAAATTTGTTGAAAAAAAGGTTAATAATTGAAGAGAAAAAAATAAAAAGAGGACAATTTTCTAAAAAAACACAAATGAACCTTGAATCCCTAGCGGATCAGTATTGGAAACATTATCGGATATCGGTACTGAGAATTCGAAAGTATGAAAGTCTCCCATATACCCACCCTGATTGAGATAAAATTCTCCCCGCATGTTTAAAAAATATGGATCCCCCACTAGTAGATATAGCGCATGACCCAGAGAGGCTTAAAACCCCCTTTGATATAATAACAATGGCTTATTGATACTAGAATTGGAGAAAGAGTCCATAATGGATTCCAACCCACCCCACCACGTATTAAGTATAACATGTAAGAAAAATGACCAGTCCATTCATACCCTTTTTCCATGTCTTATCACTCCTTCTCGACCCCTGTACATGAATCTTTAACACACACAGGATCTAAAAACAAATTTGTACAAACCTCCCAGGAGAGAAAACACCCGTTACATATATACCCACACCAACGAACCCTTGTTATCACCCCATTTTCCCAGCGACTTGGAACGATTGTGAAGGAAGAGGGAGATCCCCTTTGTCCCCTGATTTATGAACTCGAAAAGAATTCGAAATTTTCGATTCTGCACTTCTAAGTATTTTCCGTACCAAAAAAAAAATCTACTGCTGCCAATTACTCCAAAATTTAAGACCTGACAGACTTCATGCTAACGGCATTTTATAATTTAATTATGGATTTCAACAACCATAACAGTATTTCCCACACAACCTCGAAATTTTCGGAAGTTCTGCACTTCTAAGTAGTATTTTTTGCTACCAAAAAAAAAATCTACTGCTTCCAATTACTCCAAAATTTAAAGACCTGACAGACTTATCCTAACGGGCATTTTATAACTTAATTATGAAAGATTTCAACAACCATAACATATCAACAACCATAACAGTATTTCCACACATCTCGAAATTTTCAGTTCTTCACTTCTAAGTATTTTCGGTACGAAAAAAAAATCTACTGCTGACAATTACTCAAAAAATTTAAGACCTGACGACTTCATGCTAACTGGCATTTTATAACTTAATTTGAAGTGATTCAACAACCAATAACAGTTGTCCACCACCACCTCGAAATTTTCGAGGTTCTGCACTCTAAGTATTTTCGTACCAAAAAAAAAATCTACTGATGCTAATTACTCCAAAATTTAAGACCTGACAGACTTTATGCTAACGGCATTTTAACTTAATTATGAAGGATTTCAACAACCATAATAGTATTTCCACACACCTCGAAATTTTCGAGTTCTGCACTTCTAAGTATTTTTCGTACCAAAAAAAAATCTACTGCTGCCAATTACTCCAAAATTTAAGACCTGACAGACTTCATGCTACACGCATTTATAACTTAATAATGAAGGATTTCAACAACCATAACAGTATTTCCCACACACCTCGAAATTTTCGAGTTCAGCACTTCTAAGTATTTTCGTATACAAAAAAAAATATTTCTACTGCTGCCCAATTACTCCAAAATTTAAGACCTGACAGACCTTATGCAAACGGCATTTTATAACTTAATTATGAAGGATTTCAACAAACAAAACAGTATTTCCATACACCTCGATATTTTCGAGTTCTGCACTTCTAAAGTATTTTCGTACCAAAAAAAAATCTACTGCTTGACAATTACTCCAAAATTTAAGGCCTGACAGACTTCATGCTAACGGCATTTTATAACTTTAATTATGAAGCGGATTTCCAACCAACTATACAGTAATTTCCACACACCTCGAAATTTCGAGTTTTGCACTTTTAAGTATTTTCGTACCAAAAAAAAATCTTACTGCTGCCAATTACTCCAAATTTAAGACCTGAAAGACTTCATGTCTAACGGCATTTTATAACTTAATTATGAAGAATTTCAACAACCATAACAGTATTTCCACACACCTCGAAAATTTTTCGAGTTCTGCACTTCTAAGTTTTTTTTTTCGTACCAAAAAAAAAAATCTACTGCTGCCAATTACTCCAAATTTAAGACCTGACAGACTTCATGGTAACGGCATTTTATAACTTAATTATGAAGATTTCAACAACCCATAACAGTATTTCCACACACCTCGAAAATTTCGAAGTTCTGCACTTCTAAGTATTTTCGTACCAAAAAAAAAAAATCTACTGCTGCCAATTACTCCAAAATTTAAGACCTGACAGACTTCATGCTAACGGCATTTTTTAACTTAATTATGAAGGATTCCAACTAGGATACCAATATTTCGACACATATCGAAATTTTCAAGTCCTTCACTTCTAAGTATTTTCGTACAAAAAAAAAAATCTACTGCTGCCAATTACTTCAAATTAAGGACCTGAACAGCTTCATGCTAACGGCACTTTATAACTTAATTATGAAGGATTTCAACAACCAAACAGTATTTCAACACACCTCGAAATTTTCGAGTTCGGCACTTCTAAGTATTTTCGTACCAGAAAAAAATCTACTGCTACCAATTACTCCATAACTTGAGACCTGACAGACTTCATGGTTACGGCATTTTATAACTTAATTATGAAGGATTTCAACAACCATAACAGTATTTCCACACACCTCGAAATTTTCGAGTTCTACACTTCTAAGTATTTTCGTACGACAAAAAAAATCTATTGCTGCCAATTACTCCAAAATTTAAGACAGACCTCATGCTAACGGCATTTTATAACTTAATTATGAAGGATTTAACCAACCATAACAGTATTTCCACACACCTCGAAAATTTCGGGTTCTGCACTTCTAAGTATTTTCGTACCAAAAAAAAATCTACTTTGCTGCCAATTACTCCAAAAATTTAAGACCTGGAAGGAGCGTGTCGATGCTAACGGCATTTTATTTACTTAATTATAGAAGGATTTTCAACAAACAACACAGTATTTCCAACACCTCTAAATTTTCGAGGTTTCTGCACTTCTAAGGTATTTTCGTACCAAAAAAAAATAAAATCTACTGCTGCCCCACATTACTCCAAAATTTAAGATCTGACAGAATTCATGCTAACGGCATTTTAATAACTTAATTATGAAGATATCTCTAACAACCATAACAAGTATTTCACCACACCTCGAAAATTTTCTGCAGCCTTCCTGCACTTCTAAGTACTTTTCAGTTACCAAAAAAAAATCTTACATACTGCCAAATACTCCAAAAAATTAGACCTGACAACTTCATGCTCGGAATCGGCATTTATAACTTAATTAATGAGATAGTATCAAAGCAACGCATGAACAGTATTTCCACACACCTCGAAATTTTCGAGTTTCTGCATTTCTAAGTATTTTCGTACAAAAAAAACAAAATCTACTGCTGCCAATTACTCCCAAAATTTAAAGACCTGACAGACTCATGCTAAACGGCTATTTTATAACTTAATTATGAAGGATTTCAACAACTATAACAGTATTTCCACACACCTCGAAATTTGCGATGTTCTGCACTTTCTAAGCTATTTTCGTACTCAAAAAAAAAAGTCTGAGTGCAACCAATTACTTCCAAATATAAGACGCTGACAGACTTCATACTAAACGGCATTTTATAACTTAAGTGATGAAGAGGATTTCAACGAACCGATTAACAGGCATATTACACACACCTCGAATTTCGAGTTCTGCACTGTCTCAAAGTATTTTTCGGTACCAAAAAATGCTACTGCTCGCCAATTACTCTCCAAAATTAAGACCTGACAGACATTTCATGTAAACTGGCATTTTTATAAACTTAATTATAAAGGCGATTTCAACAACCATAACAGTATTCCACACACCTCGAAATTTTCGAGTTCTACACTTCTCTAAGTTTTTTCGTACCAAAAAAAAAAATCTTACTGCTGCAATATACTCCCAAAATATTAAGACCTTTTACAGGACCTCATCCGGGTAACGGATTTTTTATACTGAATTATTAAGTGATTTCAACAACCATTATACAGTATTTTCTCCACAACACCTCGAAAATTTTCGAGTTGCGTGCATCTTCTAAAGTACTCTTCTCGATACCCCAAAACAAAATCTACCTCGCTGCCAATTACTCCAAAAATTTAAGACCTGACAGGACTTCATTGCTAACGAGCATTTTATAACTTAATATAATGAAATGTGAATTTAACACCATACAGTATTTCCACACACCTCGACAATTTTCGATTTCTGCACATTCTAAGTATTTTAGTACAAAATAAAAAATCTACATGCTCAATTACTCCAAAAATTTAAGACCTGACAGACTTCATTGTAACGGCATTTTATAACTTAATTATGAAGGATTTCAACAACCATAAAAGTATTTCCACACACCTCGAAAATTTTTTGGAGTTCTGCACTTCTAAGTATTTTCGTTACAGAAAATAAAAATCTACTGATAACAATGTACTCCAAAATTTAAGATTCTGTGACAAACTCATGCTAACCTGCGTTTTATTATTTTAACTTAGAATGATTTCACAAAGAATAACATGTATTACTGTGCTGAGCTTAATAGATTACATTTTTTATTGATATATTTTTTATTTAATGGAAAAATTTGAAAAAATTCCACCCAATATAAATTCCTTCAAAATGAAATAATTTCTCAGATGAGACGTTACTAAACCATTCAGATTTGTAATTTTTTTATTGCTCCAGGGTTAAAGCAAAGGTTATAATATATATATATAATATAATATATATATATAATATAATATAATATAATATATATATATTATATAATATATATTATTATATATACTATATATTAGTATATATATAATGATATATATATATATATATATATATATATATATGAATGAAGGGGCCAGCTCTCGAAGAGAAACCAATCCAATCTCAAAAACTACAATATGATACAGGGAAAAAGGAATACAAATTTTTGGAATGCTTGTGTGGAAATATTTGTTAGGGAAAAATGTAAAAAAAAAATAATAATATCTAAAAAACTACGGCAATTAGGGGTCTCACAAGCCGACGGGGAACACGGGGGGGACGTTTTCCATAACCCCGGTAGGGGAGGGGCGGAAGGAACCCCCACGACACCCAAAAACAAAGTAATGATAGGTGGTGTTGATTCCGGAGACCCCGGAAGGGGGGAAATAAAGCCAGTCCTCCTACCCCCGTAGTTCCCCGGCAAGGGCCGCGAGCACCGACTCCTGCCGATCGGTGCGGTATGTTCCTTGGTGGTATTCTATTAGTTTAAAAAATCAAGGCTTATTTATGCTCCATAGAGATAAATTGGCTTCCCCCTCACGATACTCTAATTTTAAAATAAAAACTAATTTTTTTTTTAAACTAAAATTTACCAGCACATTCCAAAAATGTATTCCCTTTTCCCTGTAGCTATTTTAGTTTTTTTAGATATGGATTGGTCCTCTTCTAGAAGCTGACCCATATATATAAATAAGTACTATACCTATAATATAGTATACTATATATACTATATATATAATATATATAATATATATATATATATTTTTATATTTTTATAATAATTTATTTAAATATAATTATAGTATATATATTCTGTGTGGGTGTGTGGGTGAGTGTGTGTGTGTTGTGGGTGGGGTGTGTGTGGGTGTGTGAGAGAGAGAAGAGGATGAGGGTGTCGGGTGTGCGTCTGTGGTGTAAGAGAGAGGATGACATGTGTGTGGTGTGTGTGTAGGTGGTGTGTGTGTGTTTACTTGCAAAGAGAAGAGGAAAGGAAATAAGGAAGAAAATGTAAGCCTATCAATAAAGCTCTGTTAAAATTTCTTTCCATACAATGTAATATAATTATAATTATAATTATAATTATAATTATAATTATAATTATAATTATAATTATAATTATAATAATAATAATAATAATAATAATAAGAATTAATAATAAAATAAGAATAATTAATAATAATAATAATAATAATAATAAATAATAATAATAATAATAATAATAATAATAATAATAATAAATAATAATAATAATAAAAATAAAAATAAAAATAAAAATAAAAATAAAAATAAAAATAATAAATAAAAATAAAATAATAATAATAATAATAATAATAATAATAATAATAATAATAATAATAATAATAATAATAATAATAATTAATATTATTATTATTATTATTATTATTATTATTATCATTATTATTATTATTATTATTATTATTATTATTATTATTTTTTTTTTTCTGATTATTTATATATATTTTATTATTTATTATTATTATTATTATATTATCATACTTATTATTATTATTGGGATAATTATTATTTTGATTATTTTGATTATTATGATTATTATTATTATTATTATTATTATTATTATTATTATTATTATTATTATTATTATTATTATTATTATTATTATTATTATTATTATTATTATTATTATTATTATTATTATTTTTATTATTTTTCTTTTTTTTCTTTAATAAATTATTATTAATATGTATATTATTATATTACTTATTATTATTATTATTATTGATCTCATCTTACTTTTATTATTTTTATCTTATTATTATTTATATTATTTATTATTATTATTATTATCTATGTTTATGGCTTGTATTTGCAATTATTATGTTTATTACTATATTTTGGAAAAATCGCTATAAGAGATGTTACATACTAGAATAAATATGCTCTGTTGTTAATTTTGAGTTAATTTTAATATGAAAATGAAGTACTGTCGCTATTGCCAATTAGAGAAAGCACACTATGAGAGGGACTAGTGTTCTCCAACTTTGAAACTCTTGGAAGCTGTACGCTTTTTGGTCTGGTATATTTATATATATAATATAAAAAGATAGTTATATAAATATATTATAGTTATAAAGTAGTAAATTTTTTTTTTTTTAAATTTATATATACTTAATGATATATTACCTACTACTCATAATAGTATACTAACTATAAGATTAACATTTATAATATTATAATATATATTGTTATCAATAACATATAACATATGAAGTTTTTTTTTGTATTTCTTGGGGTAGGGGGGGCACACTAAAAAAGATTGGGAACTACTGTAATCTAGACAATATCTTACACCCATCTATATTATTTAAATGGGTATATGTGTGAGCGAAAAAATTGTCTACATCGTATGTCCTGCGTTTCATGTGTCGCAGAAGGCGACTAAAGGGACGGTGGTAAGTTGGCCTGTGGGCTGCCGGCCCATTCTACTTATCTTTTGCAACTGGGATGCTAATGTATGCCTTGGGAGAGAAGAGTCAGTGATCGTCGAAAGCGGCCTTCTATCTTTTCGGCGAAAATGTATGAGAGAGTGTGATGTGGTACATGAGATTGTCTATTAGGAATAGAATGGATGAGGAGAAAAGGGAAGTGGTGATGGATGTTTTTAGAAAGGGCAAATTTGATTGCTCGCTGATGACTGAAAACAAATATGAAAGAAAAACGGTGTGAAAATGAGTGGGTTGTGGTGTTGTGAATGTCTGAAAATGTAAAAATTGTGCGCTGGTGTGGAAATTAATGAAGAAGGGGGGGAGAGAAGGATGCACTCTGATTGAGCGACTTGGTGGGTTTAGAGCCTATGGTAGATTTTCGTGGGTAGGGAGTACAGAATCTAATAGTTAAATTTATAGTCTGAAGGAATCATTTGGTATGCGTTTGGACATATCGTCCAGCTGAGGGTAATGTTGAGAGTCGATCTTCTGAAAAGTAATTTGAATGCATGTTTGGATGGGTGTGGAGTAGGAGAGCTTCAGATGAATTGTTACGTTGGGTGCGCCTAAATGGCTGTGGATAGGTCGAATCAAAAAGGAATGGTGAATTATAACAGGTGGCTTTGGGGGGCTGTCGGGAGAAAATGAAATTTTATGAAGGTGATTGATTTCGTGAGAGAGATGCATGTGCTGTAAATATTACTCTTTCTTTAAACACAAGAGTATTCATAAGTATAATAGAATTGTGTAGTTAGAGATGGTATCAAAGTGAAAAGAATGATTGATTTTGTGGTTGGTGAAGAAGGAGATGTAGTATGGTGTTGGATGTTAATTCAGTGAGGGGTTAGGAATGTGATTATCGGATCATAGTTAAATAAATTGGTTATTTAGAGTTTTATGGATTTGCAATAGCGTATGATAGGATTAATAAGGGAGCTCTGGCAGGTGTTAGTGATATATGTGTTGGTTGTAGTTTTTCAATTATGATGAAGATAGGAATGAGTGATGTAAGAAATAAATGATTGTCGAATATTTTTAGTTTGGATTTAATATTAATAGCGGAGCGAGGGCATTAAGTGATGTGTAATGTCTCCTTGTATATTTCAATTTGTATATTTGTTGATGTGTGTTTGATTGAAAGAATTAAAGTTGGTGGATGGCAGGAAATGGTGTTAGAATGATAAAATGGAAAAGAGTGAAAGATTTCCTGCTTCTTGTGAGTGGATGATTTGGTTTGGAATCTGAAGTATGTTTGAGAGGATTGGTAGAGGGTTTGAAAAGCAAATGTAGAATAAGGGTAGAGGTATGTAAGTGAGTGAGAAGAGTCGCAGGGTGTGTGAAGGCGTATGTTAGAAGGTGAGCAACTGAAACAAGTATATTTAGGATAGTATTTTGGATAAGAAGGAAAACGGAACGATGCGGAATGTGATAAGGAAGAATGGTAAATAATAGGAAGTGGCTCTTGCAATTAAATCCTTGGTGGATTGTGATGAGACTAAGTACTGAGTGCGCTAGGCTGCTATGTTGCTTACCTGTCTCTGAATGTTATAGTAGTTGAATTATGGTCTGGAATTAAAAAAGGTATAGATCTAAGGTACAAGTGTTAAGATGGACATTGACTTAGGGCGTGTTTATGGTGTGAAAAATAATTGATAAATGAGGAATGAACGCAGAAGGGTTGTTGTAGGTGTGAAGAAAGGCGAATGAGAGAAATAAACGAAAAGCACATTGAGATGGTTCGGTCATATGGAAGGATGCTGGTAATGATAAAGTCGGTTAAAGTTTAAGACGGATGTTATAGTGGTGACGTGTGGCTTCCGTGTTAATCGATCAGCTTGTTAAGGGCCGTTATGTAGGATAAAAGTGGTTGAGTCTTCAGATTCCTAGCAAAGTAATGCCGGAGGAGTAGAAATGTGAATTTGCAGAGGCAAGAGAAAGGTGCATTTAATAGGAGTGAATGGCGAAGTGTTTTGTTGAGGCGGGTATAAAGTGTGGCCCACCAGGGCGAAGAAGTAAACTCTACATTACGAGATGCCTTAGTGGGGGTCGTCGGCAGTCCCGTGAAAAACTCTAAGGGTGAAATTTCTGACTGCAACTTCTCACTTAAGGGGGTTGTAAGCTGGGCTTTCTTCTCGAGCTTGCATGTCATATTCTTCTGACTATATTCGTGTTTCGGCATGTACGGCACCTTACTTCAGTCTGTGGAGGAAGCAGGGCTGGCGTTTTGATGATTGATGTGATGATGATGCATGATGATGATATGCATGGATGATGATGATGATGAGGTGTATGATGATGATGATGATGCACTATACTACTCACCTTATATACCTTATATTATGTCATTATATATACCTCACATATATATTATATATATATAAAATATTATAATATATAATATTATAATATTATATATATTTATTAATATACTATAATACTATATATAATTATATTACATATTATATAATACTAATATATACCACCTATATACTAATAGTATATATGTCATAGTCCATATCATCTAGAAGAGCAACAAATTCCATATTTCAAAAACTACAATAGGTACAGAATAGATTTGTAATACTTTTTGAATCCTGGTTAAAATTTTAGTTTCAGGAGAAAAGCTAAAAAAAAAAAAAAAAAGAACATAAATCATAAGAGACAAAATAAAATAGCTACAGGGAAAACTAATACATTTTTGGAATCCTTGTAAAATTTCAGTTAGGAACATGTAAAAAAAAAAATGGCTTTTTTTTTTGTTGGGGAGTCGAGCGACGGGAACACAGGAAAAGTTTAGCAGGATAGATCCATAAAATTATTACATTTTAACTCTTGCTAGCTTATAATTTGTTTTACATGCGTGGAGTATGATAACTAAAATTTTACAGCATGTGTCCGAAACAATGTATTCATATTTGCCGGTAAGCTATTGTGAGCGTTGTTTTAGGATAATAGATGTTGCTCTTCTAGAGGCTTGACCCAATTCACTACTATATATCAAAAAAACCTATATTATATATACTATACCCCATATATTATATACTATATCACTATCATATATAATATTATATATATATATTATATAATTATATTAGATATTTTCAACAAATATATTTTTATACTATAGTAATATATATATATACATATAATATATGCCACAACCTAAAGAAGTTACCTGCTGAGTTACTCTCCTGAAAACTAAGATAGGTACTAGGGAATATAGTTCCACCAATATGTCAAGCATATATGTTAAATTTTATGTATGGAAAAATACCAGCAAATAATTAATTTAATTTTTTTAAAAGTTGTTTATTTCAAACTCCAAAACTCGGATAGGCTACGAAGAAAACTCACATAACATAAACTGTAATCAGGTATAAATTTTTTATAGGCAGGCTCGAAGCGACGGATGGGATAGAGGGCGGGGAGACGTTTTCCATACCCCGTAATGGAGGGGCTTCCAAACCCCGTAAGGGTAGGGGCGGACGAACCCCGCGGATACCCAAAATACTCAAAGAGCGGGGTTATCCGAAAGGGACCCTCCCCGGATGGGGGGAAATAGTCCTACCCCGTCGTCCCCCAGGAGGCCGAGGACCCCGACTCTTTTGCATCTTTGTGGTTTACCCTGGGCTATTCTTTTAAGTTAAAAAAAAAAAAAATTCTTTTTTCATACATATTTCATACAGCTGATTCTAAATATGTTATTATTTTTCTGGTGTACCCCGTCCTATCGTTGTTTTGGAGATATAAAAAAATTACTTAAAAATTAAAAATTCTTTTTCTTTTTTAAATATTTCCATACAAATTTCATAGCTGATTCCAATATATGTTATCAGTTTTCTTGTACCTATCTTAGTTTTCGACATATCATGCGGGTAGCTTCTTTAGTTTCACCAATATATATATAATATTATTAATAATTATACCATACTATACTATACCATAATAAATACTCACTACATATAATATATATATATATATATATATTGATATATATATATTAGATATAAATATATATAATATATATATTATATAGTATATATATAAATATAAAGGTAATAATATATTATATATATAATATATATACCAAATACCACATATATATATATATGAATATATATAGATATTATATTATACACAATATATATAATAGTATTATATTATTAGAATATATAACACTAATACTATAATATCTATAATTTATACTATCTATACTATACTACCTATCATCTCATATACTATCTACTATATAGCATGGGCTGCCGCGATCCGTGTGTGTACTCTCTCGCGCGCGCGTGAGTGCGTGTTTGCGTTACCAAAGTTATAGCGAAGCCTAAAATTTCTAATCTAGGAGTCTTTTTTGCGCATAATTACTCTATGAAGGGTATATATATAAGTTAATTATTATATTATAATATAAATAAATATATACTAGTTATATATATTTATATATATATATATATATATCTAGTATTAGTATATAATATAAGTTATATATATAAATATAGGTGTATATATATTATATAATATATATTAGTTAGTCACTTGGCATACTATCATAATTTTATATTGAAGTATCATAGTAAATAATATGTATAGTGATATATATATATATATATATAGTATATAATAATAATATATAGCATATAAGAGAATATTATATAATAATTAGTATAATCTATAAATGGCCCTCATACCTAATAAGTTATTTATAATATATAATTATAGTTTAGTATTTTATATATAATATAAATAATTATATATATATATATAATATTATATATATATATATAATATAACCAATTATATTCACATCCATAGTCATATATATAAAGTATATATAATATTTATATATTATATATTAATAATATATAATATACTCGCGCAGCACCCGATAAAAACAAGTAACAAAATTTCAGGGCATGTACTAGAAAAACTATGAAATCTACAGGAACATTAAATAAACATTTTTGATTTCAGGAAGTAATTTCATCGAAGAAACTTTAAAAAAAAAATTATTATCTCTACACACCATATCCTATATAATAACTCCTTATTATCATTAGATAAAAATCTTCACATGCACGCTTGACTTCGGAACCTTGAAAGCTGCATTGTCTTGAGAGAAAAAGTTGCCAAATATCAACTTATTGCGCAAAAGGCAGGAAAAATTAATTATTTTTTTTTTTATATCCTTTTTAGGGGTTCGAGCACGACGGCAGGGACAGAGGCCGGGGACAAGCAAAGCCCCCCGATACCGTCCCGGAGTAGCGCCGTAGCAAACCCGACTCTATCCCATCCCCGTTCTTGTTTACAGAGGGTATTCGTTAGGTGTAAAAAAAAAAAACTTCAACATATGTGGAAACCACCTTTTCCGCTCACTCGGGAGTAAGCCCATCTTTGAAATTACTCAAACAAACTGTAAGTGTTTAATCCAACACTTTTTTAACAATTTTATTTCTTACAAAAAGCGTCTAATTTTTTTCATTTTTTTTATTATATTTTCCAGGGTAAAAATGTTTTCCTGAGTTTAGGAAGTAAAAATGATATTATTCATCTATCGACCAAACATGTACCTGTTATAGTTTTTTGTTAACCATGCCTGGCCTTTCGGAGATGCTGACCATAACTACTAATAATATACTATACTAACGTAGTATCCCCCTATATAATACGTATACTTAAACCCTAAAGTGTAAATATATTAGCGCTATATACACATAATTAGTAAGTATAATATATATACTATATATATTATATAATGAATAATATATATAGTTATACTATAGTACGCTTGACACACACATACTGTCAAGGCCGGAAGTGAAACCGACAGTTACACGGTCATTTGACCGCGAAGGGTCGACCGCCCGCGCGGAGCAAATTACCGCCCCTTACGACGACGAAAAAAACGAAGGTTTTTTACGAAACATAAAATTACTTAAATTAGTAAATAAATAGAGTAATGGATTATTTTATAAGTTAATTAGTATAATTAATTATATAAATTGATTAATATATTAATTAATAATAAATAATTAATAAACTAAAATAAAAATAAAAAATCAAATAAAATAAAAAAATAAAAAAAAAAAAAAAAAATAAAAAAAAAAAAAAAAAAAAAAAAAAAAAAAAAAAAAAAAAAAAAAAAAAAAAAAAAAAAAAAAAATAAAAAAAAAAAATAATATATATATATAATTTAATAACCGTATAGGCCCCACAAGGCTTCGTACCGCCACCCGCACCGCACCGCACAGCACAGCACAACACCATACCGCACCGCACCGCACCGCACCGCACAGCACCACACCTCACTTAGTAACGGATAGAGTTTGCTACATGGTATCTCTCTCAAACACGAGGTTACGTGGCCATGCACCCCATAGGGGGTGGGTGCTAGCCTCCAAACCTGAGATATTGACGAAATTCAGAAGGCTTTAGAACTTGGGTATGACACGCCTTCATATAAGGTACCACATCATATATCAGTTAAAAGTAGCATACAAACCCAAAGGGGCGCGGTCTCCAGCCCCAAAACCTGAAATATTGACAGAACGACGAAACTGGTATTACCAACCTTCACATATAGGTACCCCAATCATATACTGGGGTAAAATAGCCGTACTCACACCATAAAAGGCAGCGGTCTCAGCCCCAAAACCTGAAATTAACATTAGAACGACTTGAAACTTGTTTTAACATCATTCTTATAATGTAACTTTATAGCAAAAAAAAAAAATTTTTTATAAAAAAAAAAAAAAAAAAAAAAAAAAAAAAAAAAAATAATTTAAAATTACAAAATAAAAAAAAAATAAAAAAAAAATATTTAAAATTACAAAAAAAATAAAAAAATTAAAAAATTATTCGTTTTTAAGTTTTATGAATTAAATTATACGTCTTTAGAGGTCTGGGCCGTGAGATGTCATCGTATCATCACAGCGCGAACAATATCCTACTGATGAAAATTGAGTGTTATAAAACAGTCACCCAAATGTAATGAGATCATTTACTGTTCAACCCAATCAGAAGAACAGTAAACAAGCAATACCGACATAAACGAACGACACCATATCAGATCGAACCAGTTTACGTATATCTAGGCCTTGAAACAACAACAACACATTAAAATGAAAACAACAACTATAGAACACAAAACAAACAAAACATATACAAAGTTTATCAAACAATGACATAAAAATACAAAGATTCTTTGCAATAACAAAATACACTACACCCACCCCCAATCCCTGATAAACACACCCAATCCACAGTAACAAAGAGTCCAACGGCTTCTAGGTCAGTGGTAAAAAACAACAGAACAGTTAACATCCGACCGAACCCAATACACTACGCTCCATATAAAAATCCACCCAATAAAGTACTAATTATATAACACAAAAGTCACAATCATCACGTGAAAGACCTGTCACATAATTTAGTAAGTCAACTAAAAAATCAGTAATCAGTAAAGCAGTAAATCAACCCTAACAACCCTGTCCTCCCCACTTTCCCCACCACCCTTCTTCGATGATCTATTATCTATTGATCTCAATATTAGAAGTCTATAACCATATTTCAGCAAGTATCCCATTTTGCGAAACTAAAAAACCCCGATAAAACATAAAAAATAAAGTGCCTTTCCTATCATCACTCAAAACCACGAATATTTGCACAGATGGAAGTTTTCATGGATGTTAGCATTAATATAGTAGATATATATATCTAGTATATAGGTATAAAAAAAGGCGGTATATACCTCACTAGCATTATATAAATGGTATATGAAACATATATAATATATATATATCATTAATATTATATATATATATTTATATGATTATCTAGAATTATATATATTATATATATTTTATATATAATATATAAAATATATAGAGTTAGTAGTTTACTATAGTATCAAAGATAATCAATTGTACTACGCCTAAAATATTTATTGTACTGTTTATATAGAGCGATAATGAGGTGATGGCGCTAGAGTGATAAGATAAACTGGTCTTCTGGTTGGGCGCGACTTGGTAATCGAAACGATCTTCTCATATTTTACAAGAACTTACCTACTATGAGAATAAACAGTCAACATTACAAAGATCACTTTATATCAGTAAAGTAACTACCCACCGCTCACAAAAACGTAATACCAACTGTCTATATCCTACAAGAAACCTAACTATGCTACTTTCCGAAGTTTGACGCTCTATATGAAAGCACAGAGATAGGTTCAGTTAGGCTACTTAACAAGACTTTAAACATTAGGGTACTTCAATGTTTATTACCAAAAGCTTTCACGACATGCGCCTCATCACATAAGGGCTCAATTCTTTGTCTATACGAAATCCGATCAATTTACAGACCGAGAGCCTACACTAACATGGGAGATCACCCAAGGAGAGGATGCATGGAAGACCCATCTCGGGTACCCGAAGAGGGGGGGTGATAAGCGTAAGGGCACAGCCCGAAGACCCATTTCGGGTACCCGAAGGGGGGTTAAGCGGTAAGGACACAGTCCCAATTGTGTATGTGTGTGTGCGTGGTTGTGTGCGTGTGTGGTAATCAGGCGTGAGGATGTGCAACTGCAAGATTCGCGATAATGATGTTCAATATTTAAAAAACTTGTAGGGAATAAAGAGGGGTCCTATATGGCGAAATGCTGTTTCATGACTTATCGAATTCCTTCAAAAACCGTTGTTGGTTCGGATTCAATGAAATTGACATTTTTATGGCAAAAAAATTATTTAGAAGGATATAGGAGACAGTGCATCTCGGATTCAAATTGGTAGTTACCTCTCAAGTACACAGCGGAAAAATGAGCGTGCGCCTGCCGTATAGCTACCCAACAAATGTTAGTTGAATCAGGGTTTAGAAGCTCATTGTGAATGAGGTCGAACCGCCCAGTAGTTACAGCTAACGTTTATAGTGCTATTAGGGTACTATTAATGTGTAGTTACGATGAACAGTATATGATTGTATACAGAACAAGCATATTACTAACCTTTTTTTTTTTCTCCTCGTAACAATCCGTTTTATTTTACAGTCCATACTATAGAATTTATTTCGCAATAAGTATGAATCCTTTCCTGTAGTAGCTTCTGAATTATGATTAGTACTTTCTTTATCTTATATGACATGCTATACATTATACGCGAGGCGCGAATGTCCCCGTTGCTCTTGATAATCCATATCGCAAAGTTCAGCCCGGTCTGATCCACCCTTCATTTGCCAATGTGATATTTCGGATCGACTACTCGGACAAGCCGTGAGTCTGATTCGTACTTCAAGACGTAATTTAAACTGATGCTATCGGTGTTGTTGTACCCACCGTAGACACGATTCTATCAGTAAGAACCAACAGGTAATAGCTCAGTGAGCTAAGTCCGTGTGCACCTCTTATGTGAGGCCCCTGCCCACGGAATAGGACCCCATAGTTTCCTATCCATCTACCGGGGTTGTGTTACGTTTCTAGAATGGATGCTTGCCACAGCCCCCCTTGCTGATATTTGTGCATACTCTCAATAGCTTGGTAGTGACAAATTTTGGACGTGTCTGTAAAATGGTACGATCACGAGGAGGTCTGACAAAGTAGTGATCAGAAATTCTTGATTTTCATTCGCTATCTAGAGTTTCTATAGGTGAAATGTCCGGACCCGATGAGTTAATTATCTGCAGTTCACATACACTTTATGGTAGTAAACTAGCTCTGGTGTTCACGTGCTATAGGGATATGACGACGTGTTTCCTCGTGCCAGTAACCGATAAATTCCACCCATTAATCGTGCCAATAATTGGATAAACCCCTGGCCTCATCCTCCAACCAATAAAAATACGGAGCTGCCAAGTCAAGTTTTATTTGTTCTAATAACATGGAACGCATTTGGACTACGAACTACAACCAATGTCCGGGATCGCCGGGATGCAGACCGTGCACAATGTGTGCTCTGTTTAAACGAATAAATGTTGTACTATATGTACAATGCACCCCGTCACTTTCTGTTTCGGTGCCGATAAGTAGGTTTGTTGGGTGTTCGTGGTAATACAATAAAAAGTTCAAACTCTCATTCAAGGGAGGGTGTGGAGGTTACCTTTTTGAGCGATGAGGTGAGTTGGGCGAACCTTATTCTTAAAACCTCGTGATACAATCTGTACATTCTATAGTGGAATGCGCTTCCAACCTATCTGCGAATTATCTCCGTCTATACACCTCCGTAGTCACACTGTGGGATTCTTTGTCTTCAAAGAATAAACGCGCTCGAACCATATCCTTCAGTTCCTGGGTTGTATACATATTATTAAGCATAGTGTTATCGGATGTTGTACAATTAAATATGGACTGGTTGCTGAGAGTACACACGATTATAAATTCGGTAAGTGCGATCCGCTGTACTGTTGCTAACGATAGGCGTAACTGGAATACGATCCCAGAACAGAGTCAGTGTAGTCAGTTTACCTTCGAGATTATATTGTAGTGGCTGACAATAGCTAGCCAAATTTAATATTAATATTATCAAAATAAATGTGATATGCCCTTCATGGAGGATTTATATGGGGTTTCTAACCCCCATTTCAGACCTTTTCTGACAAGTATTAACTAACTAACTATGGGTTGAATAACTATTCCCACCGCTGACACATATCCGCTGATAATATCTCCCAACGAGATTGCTAAGAAAAACGTTGAGAATCTGGATTGACTGAGTCTCTCCAAATGACACAACTACATAATTTTCTTGCCATAGAATGACCCAAGTAGTTCCAAGGCATCGAAACTACACGCGGTTATAGTGAAAATTCGGAGGTTCATGAGAAATTCGGCATACTGATGCATACGCGATAACATAATTAATGATTAGCAAAAATAACTCTCCGATTTAATTAAGACATCTTTTATTTCAACAAATTTAATAATAATAATTGCATCATTACGGAAATATTCCCTTGTTGCATATACTGTATATATTACATAATATATATATATAATATATATATATATATATATATATATATATAAAATATAATATACTATATACTAGTATATATATATATAAAATATATACTTATTATTATAATAATATATATACTATATATAAGTAATAATATAATATAATATATATATATTAAATATAATCTAAAAAGAGATTTAGCACAGAACACATAAATCTATTGCCTTATTAGTAATATGTATATAACTATTTAGTTGAGAATATCCATTTATCAGTATTGTTCTTCTCCACATATATTGAAAAATGATATCGATGTATCGATAATTAATCGCGATACAGTACCGAGTACTGGTATCGCCCAAACGCTTTCACAAAGTACCGAGTACTGGTATCGCCCAAGCTATTTTTTGCAAAGTACCGATGTACCGGTATCGCCCAACCAATTTTCATGTACCGTACAAATCATTGCATAGTATTTGATCAAATCATTTGTAATGATATGTGAGTACTGGTGTGTGTGTGTGTGTGTGTGTGTGTGTGTGTGTGTGTAGGTGTGGGATGTGTGTGTGTAACAATAGTATGGGGGATTGATGTGTGTGTGTGTGTGCGGCTTGCTAACAAACAGAGAATTGCTTAAAAATATTAGGAAAAGCCTAAAGCTGCGAAGATGTTGAAGCTCGAAAAGTAAAATTTTGCTGCCTTTTATTTTTTTTTATTAATACGCACCTCTGTGTAATATATTATTATTATTATTATTATTATTATTATTATTATTATTATTATTATTATTATTATTATTATTATTATTATTATTATTATTATTATTATTATTATTATATTATTATTATGTTTATATTATTATTATTATTATAATTAAGTCGAAACGTTAATTTTCATTTCAAGTTTATACATTAAAAATAGAATGAATACCGTATAAAAAAAGAAGCTAAAAGTAAATTAAAATTAGGCTTATATTTGTCAAAAGATGTGTCGACGATTTGTACACCTTTTGAGAAAATGTTGCGGAAAATTTTCCTGTAAGAAAAATGTGTCGACGCTTTGGACACTTGAATTTTTTTAATGGCGTGTCGACCCTTTTCCAGTTGTCGCCGATTTGGTAATAGTTCACCGTATTTGGACACTTTTATGACGAAACTCGTTGTCTGCCTATTTTTACTGCAAAAAAAAAAAAAAAATATGTGTCGAACACTTTGGACACTTGAAATTTTTTTAATGGCGTGTCGACCCTTTTCCGCGTCGACGGTTTGGGTTAGTCCCCATTTTTAGAAATACATGTATCTGGTGCCAATTTTTCACATCCCGGGATGCATGAAGATGTGAATGAGGATGTCTTAAATTTCCCCATTAATTTATGATGATGCATGATGCTTCGCATCTGAGGATGTGGATGTTCACTTTCTTAAAGTCTAGGAATATATATATATATATATATATATATATATATATATATATATATATATATATAATTATTAGATATATATATATTAAATATAATTATAATATATATATATATATATATATATATATATATATATAATATATATATATATATATATATATATATATATATATATATATATATATATATATATATATATAATTATTTTTGACTGACTGAATATTCATTTTGCCATTCAAATCTCCCTTCTGATACTTGAAGCATAGATATGTCAGGGCCCTCCATGGCTGATTTTCGCCCGATGGCTGCTTCTCTGTAAGCCGTGTGGCGTTCCTGTACACTTTCAGATTTCTTTGAAACTATTTTTTGAAATAAATGGAACAAAATACCTAGGGATGCAACATTTCAACACTCTTTCATTAATATTTTGGAATATGTGGACCATCAAAGTTGGCAATTTGTTAAATGAGCCATAGGTCAGCTTCCCGAAAAGGCCAGGCATGTAACTAAAAAACTATAACAGCTACACGAAAAAAAATATCATTTTATTCAGGAGACATTTTTACCTGTGAAATTAAAAAAAAAAATATTAAAAAATAAATACGCTTTTTGAAAAAAATTAAAACTGTCTCTAACTAATTGTTGGAAAAAATTAATCTTTTCGATAAAAATCAAAGATGCGCGGCTTACTCCCAGTGAGACGGAAAGGTGCCAAATGATTGGAATTTTTTTATTTATACACTAAACGGAGAATACCCTCGTGTGCGGTAAACAAGAGAACGGATGGATAGGAGTCGGGTTTCTCGGCCTACCGGGGGTGACGACGGGGGGGACTTCGTCCCCCTTCTGTCCCTCCGTCGGCTCGAACCCCCTAAAAAGGATGTAAAAAGAAAAAAATAATATTTTCTCCCTTTGCGTAAATAAAAGCTCGGTATTTGGCACTTTTTCGTCTCGAGACAAGCAGCTTTCGAAGGTCAATCAGAGGTGCACTGAAGAATTTTACTAAATTAATAAGGAGTTATTAATAACCAACTATTAGAACTAAATATATTTCTTTAACTTTTTTAAGTTTCTTCGATTGAAATACTTCCTGGAAATCAAAAATGTTATTTATTTTCCTGTAGATGTTATAGTTTTCTACTTACATGCCTGAACTTTTCGTGGGATGCTGGCTCATTATATATATATGATTATAATATATAATAATATATAAACATATATAATATTTATATATATATATATAATAATATAGATATATATATATTATATAGTATTATATTTGATAATAAATATATATAATATATATATATATATATTATAATTATATATATAAATATATATATATATAATATATAATATATATATATAAATATATTATTTTTATATATATATATATATACTATATTATTATTATATATATATTATATATAAATAGATATATAGGTACTATATATACCTAATATATATATATATATATAATATATATATATATATATATATATATATTATAATATATATATAATATAATATATAATATATATAATATAATATATATATATATATTATTATATTATAATAATATATATATATATATATATAATATATAATAATATATATATATATATATATATATATATATATATATATATATATATATAATTTAATGATGTATGTGACATCCGTATCCTCATCAGCGATTCACAATTTTGAAATATTCGAATCCCCATTCGCATTTGTAATTATTAAATGCGGAATGTTTGAGGATGTATAAAATATAGAAAGCTATTGATTTTTCTAGGTTTGTTCGATTAAATTTTGGATAAATATGAACAAGAAGAGATTGATTTTTCATTCATCTCACTATATATATAGGTTATATATAGATATATAATATACCGTATTACAGTAATATAGTATAATATAATAATAATAATATATATATATAATATATACTTTATAAAGTATAGTAGATGAATATATAATAATTATATATTGAATCTGATTGTTATTACTCAGACCAATTAAATAAGTAATTAATAATTTGGTGGATGGAGAAGTGAAAAGGCAGTTTTTCTTGCTTTTGAAGATTTATTAATTGTGCCACGTGAATATAATAATATGACAGATGATATAATCAATTTCGTAATCACAATGTGTCAGAAGTACTTTAATTATGGAATAGAACAAATTAGTTGAAGGTATGGAATAATCACACTGACACGGGCAACCTGCCAGGCCTTGTTTGCCCATATATATCTGAGAACATCACGACCAGATATCGTCCGGGGCGTCTAAGACATCACAATAATCCCTTCGGCGTGGCCTCTCAAGGCGGCTTCCACAAGCACTCCCCAAGCCGTTACAAGTTTGAATCTTTTAACCCTAAAATGTAGGCATTGTTAGGCATTTGTATGCCTCCAGTAATTTTCCACTTGTATTTCAAGGAGTTTGAGAGCTTCATTCCCCTCCTTATATAGGGGAATTATAGCACCTAGGTGTGCCCCTCCCTCTCTTCTTAGTTTTGCATCGGGTAAACGAACGTTTACCAGATCAAAGTGGTGTCCCTGGAGTATAGCTCAAACAAATTGGAACAGCAAATGGAAGAGAGCTTCCATTTGAGATAATTTCAATATGTTTGATAGTTAGCCACACAGAATGCCTTCCTTAATTCTATTACAAACAATCTCAAGGATAGAGGAAGGAAGATAGCTGGAAAACTACTTGAGGAGGGTAAATTACAACTACTAATTATTATTATCAATAATTTTGTACACAATCTTTGCACTTGCAAAATTTCTAATTACATACCTTTGACCGAATTACCTGTAAAAGAAAAGATTAGTAAGAGGTTGTCTACCTATAGTTGCGCGGCAACAATTTGCCAATTTTATTTTATTTTTATTTATCTGCTTATTGTTCAACGCTGATCACGGCTCCACCATAATGGTAATATATTTTATATTTCTTAAATTCCGCTACCGGCTGACCATTTTTAAGATATAAACTGTAATTATTAGTGAAACGCAAGAATACCTCAATAGATGGCCCTGGTACTTTGGTCAGCTTTGCCTAAAATTATATTGCTTGTTTTCTTAACAAGACTAGCTTGACTTCTTCAAATTTTTAGGAAACGAACACGATCGTGTCTATTCAAAGGTGGCTTCGGTGGCGCACGCTGACGTAAAAATACAACCTGCTTAACTTTTTAAAATTTACACATAACACATTAGCTTCTCCAGTCTCTCTGACCAAATCTACTAATTCTCCTAGGGTATATCTCACATTTTGGCCAAAAACACCTGAGAACTTGTAATTCCAATTTTCTGTTAGAGGGCCGTTCTAATTGTTGCAAAAAAAGCGCAAACAGGTAAATGTGGACTGCAGATACCCAATCATGATGTTTTGAACTCGCTTTCGCTTAACATACAACGAAGGCTAGTTAATAAGGTTCTATGGCGATTTTCAAGATTTCCGTTGACTTGAGGACTTCCCACTGTGGTGCAGATATGTTCTGCCCCAATGCATCTTACAGACTCTTCAAACAGAATGAGCTTTAAAGCATCTCCATTGTCACTGAGGATTTTGTCAGGCACTCAGTGAAAGCGTAGACATCTCATTACATAATACATTTTAATGTACGCGTTCAGCAAAAAGCGATCTTTAAAAAACAGGGATGGCAAAAAAAGATAACTTACTGTACCTATCGATGCATAATAACAAATATTTATACCCCGTCAGGGGTCATCTTGAGAAAGTCAATTGCAACACTTCAAACTTACAGTCCCTCTTGTGAAGGCATTAATAGACTAATATTGCGTGCTACCTTTTATCTTATTGGACATTCATTCTAAAGTCCCTATACTATCTCTCTTATATTCGTGTGTGCATTTCTTGCAAATACACAACTCTGCTTTTTAACTGCATTCCTCCTTCTTCTTAAAACCCTAAGTGGCCTTCGGCAAGTGAACGCCTTATCCTACTTCGCGGTACGCATGTCTCGGCAAAAAATGACACGACTGAATCCCCCTTTGATACATCCACAAAAATAATTTAATTAAGTTTCTTATTAATACCAGGAAGTGCTGTTCGAGCCGGATTACCCATTTTCACCCACGTTTTTTCTCTGTTATGGTATTAATGATTTATAACATTGATCTCTTTTTTGCTTTTTCGGACTATGTTTTGTAATCAATTATTTGTAAAGAATCTATCTACATCGACTCGTCTTATTTCGTTATTGCATTCTGAAAATCAAATTTTACTGTTTTAATGTCTTCTAATAATTTCTCGTATTCTCTCTTTTATATCCTTTTCCTTCTCTTCGTACCTTGATAGTAATTCCTTTCTATTTAAGCGACACGTGTCCTCTGTAACATATGCGGTGTTGGTTAAAGGTCTGCGTGGGTTGTATACTATTTTCTACAACTTTACGGCAACTATTTTACATGGCCTTCTGCCTCATAGGTATTTTCATTTGTAAAATTAAATGGCAACTCATCGAATGATACCTTTGTCGAGTTTTCTTCCCACTCTCGTTTTGTTTTTGTCGTTCGCTATGAAAAATTGTAAAAGATTTTTTATGTTATTGCGTTAAACGGATTTGGATGTTATACCTAATAATTTGAAAATTTACATTATATAGAGCTTAGTAAATTAAGGTTGCCGGACTGTTTGCGTTTTTGATTTAATACATTCATCTTGTTTTTTGTTATATATATGGTAATAATTCCTTTTCAAATGAGTTATATCGTTATGTTCCTTTCCACTTAGCTAGGTACCCCGACTTTGTAAACATTTTGTTTTAAGTATTAATAATTGTTTACTTATTCATCCATATCTTTTTTCAATAGCGCGACTGGTGAGGAGAAGAAAGCGTAGGTCTGCTTGCGGTGTCCCCTAGATAACGCCTTGAAATAAGCATTTTGAAGAGCAGAATGAATATTTTTATGGGTTGAAGTAACAAGGGTAGGCTATAGGCAGGGAATTATTATATGCGTTGTTGAACCGCTAAAACCTGTCTCCGACTTTCGTTCCAACAAATTTTCTGATTAAGATTTCCCTTAAATAGTCTGTTAAATGGTACCCATTAAATCTCTAGTCAAGGAAGGCATCTATTGCCTGTAATACGAAAGTTGTTTCCTATTGAATGCCTCTCATTTTCTGAGTATATTTAATGCGTTCTTTATAATAGCTATCTAGCAACTTCTCTCTGCTTGGATTTCGGCTCTATGACCTACTTCAGTCGCTTATATGAGCTAAATACTCTACTTCTAGAAACTCAAGATCTGCTCTTTTTTTTCATTCACACTGATATATTAAAATAATTTAATCTTTTTAACACAGTTTCATCGAGTCCTTTCATGCTCTCAGACTGTTTTGCCACCAGAAGTGAGTTAGTCAATAAACATGACAATTTTTTACAAGTCAAATAGTAATATATTTACCATTCTTTGAAATGCTGCCGGGTGAGTTTATAAAGCCCATTGGCAGAGAGGTGTATAAGAACGTTCCAGATTACTTGCGTGATGCAACAGGATACTTAATGTCTCTGGCATGAGGATGGCAATGGCAGGTCTATAAAAGCCGCTCAGTTCAAATCTAGCCTTGCTCAAAATACCCTAGCACCATTTGATGTGACTGAAATAGCATCGTAAAATATGGGAGACGATATATCCACCTCTGTCTTTTGTTAAGTTTTCTAAAAATCTGTCACTATCTTATACCTTCCTCCCTGACCCTTGTTATCCAATAACACTAAAAGGCGCTGACTCCAGTGTTGGTACTTGCTCTTTCAACACACCCTCCCCGCACTACATGTGAATTTTATATTCCTTTTTTTTGCTTCATACAGTTTTTGGCGGACCCTTCGGCCTAGGTAGACCTTATAGGCGGCTCTTATAACGTTGGTTTGTATGTCGCCTGCGCCAAACCTCGCCGTCAATATCGTTCAGGTATATCTCCACTACTTTTTTCCCTCCCCCAATTCTGTCTCCATTTCACCCTTCTCTCGTATCCCCCATTTCTTGTCACCCATACTTAGAAAATTCATCCCTTTTTTGTTCGTTGTTTTATTTTTAAATGAACATTCTCATCTAAATACGGGTTTAAAAAATAAATGTTTTATATTTTCGAAAATATCATAAAGAGGAAAGAGTGGGCTAAAAGGCAAAGAGGTGAGAGTTTTAGGGGAGAATCATGCGCAAGAGATATGGGAAAAAGAGTTGCGTTTATTTTTAAAACTATTCAGAATGATCGTGCCTTAATAATACGGTATGATTGGTATTAGGGATCAATGAGTACATCGTTCTTAAAATCTATACCAAACCTTAATTTTTTTATAAAAAGTATTACCTTATATTAGGGTTTACAATGCATTTATATTACAATTGTCTTTATAATCTCTATTCAGAGGTAGTTCTAAATCTATTATTAATATATGATCGTAAGACATTTATTTTGGTGCCATTTGGCGCTAAATTGGCCATGTGGTCTTTCGGATCCTAATAATTGGGCCTAGCCCAAATCAGATCGGATTTTCCGAACCAGAATCTAATATATAAATATTTTATTATCAATTCTTATTCAATACTTTATATAACTTAGAGCCAGCTACATCACCTTTATAGGAGGAGTGCTATTTGTTTTTTCTTGGACGGCTGAGATAAGTGGTTATTTGCACAAAATTAGAATTTAAACAATATCACCCGTTCTCTCCAAAGCGCTCCTCATTCTGAGCTCGATGATAATACCTTCCGATCATTTTCATTACCAGTGATATCAATATTAAGGGAAGTGGAAATGCACATGAATTTAGAATTATAATTACTATGTTTCTGATTATTAATCTCTCTCATATTTTTCTATTATTTAATATATGGGCTAAGGAATATTTAGAATCTTTTTTTATTTCATTGTTCAATATCAGTTTCGCTTCAATATGGCTAATCGCTTTCGGCTTCACACTCACAGGGTATCTTATCCATAGAAATAGTTTTTTGTTATTTATTTACATGGAAACTCATTATTATATATACATTTCATTTCTTAATAGATTAACGAATTAAATTCACATCATCATTCTTATTATTTATTATGTTATTTATAATATTATTATTATTATTTTATTAATTAATATATTATTTATAATTATTATTATTAATTACTTTTAATATTTGTCATAATTTCAGCATTAATTTTGAAAATCTTTACATAAATTTTAAAGATAAACGTGTATCGGTCGTTTTCTTCCTCGAGCTGCGGTCATCTGGTGAATGAATACCTCGATATTAGTCTTCTCCTCTAGTGGTTGGTTTAATGATGGGTTGGCAATCAGTGCCCCCGCCCTCGTGATGGTATTACTAGAGTATAAATGAGGGACATTCTACACTTTCACCTTTTGTATGCTTAACACTGCTTCTTATGATAGATAACAGATACATTATTATAGGCATCATTATTGCTGTGAAGCATAGTTCTAAATCTACGTCTAGGCTGGCTCTACCGCTCCTTAGTTTGGCTGCCAGTTCATGTGGTCTGCGCTGCAGCCAGTAGAAGGCGCTTGTCTCTGTGCAACCTGGCTAGCGACTTCGGCCACGCTCTTCTGGCTGTTCCAATATTTGTTTTGAAGCTGATCAGAATCTTCTGCTGAAGGTCCTCCGCTTGTTCCTTTCGTTTGAGTCGCGTCATGTGATTATACTCGTGAGCGTTAATGTTGGTTCGAATTGTTCTTCTTCTGAAAAGGCTGTATTCACTATTTCCCCAGTGATGGGGGATCTCTTCCCGTATTGGGCAATCGGTTGGAAATTTTATTGTACAAGTTCTTGAAAAGATCGTCGGCTAAACCAATACCAGTTTATTGATGTCATTTCTTGCGCTAATGAATAAAGGCTCATCTGAACCTGGCTGGGCATCTCGTTTAAAAAGGCATCTCATTGGGCAAATTTCGGGTATTTTTCTACGAGTAAGTCAAAGTTCTTTCTTCCCAACACTTCTTTCACACGGTTTGATATAATGACTTGGCAACTCCTGTTTTCTCCATCCCTTTGAAGATCCATCTCTCACCCGCTTGTTTTAGTGCCTGGAATATTTCTTCTAATCTCTGTCATTAATTCTTTCATACGCATCTTCGCGCAATGGAATTGTAATGTAGAGACAAGACTGTTTGGGAGAATTGAACGCTAATAGTCGACTTTCTCAGAGCCCATTCATTTACGTTCCGTAAGTTTAGTATACGCGCGTTGTAGCAGACAACCAACTTACTATATTATATGCCATCGAAGGCGGGAAGCTGGTGGATTAAAGAGAGCTTTTGTTCTTCGCCCTTGTCGAATGTATTCTTCTTATATGTAGCGGCGACTTATTTCTGTTTTCTTTGAGAGTACATTTCAACGTTCACTTTCTGAACTCGTAGAAGATTCTTCAACCAAAGAAGGAGTCGGTGATTTTTGGCGAGGGAGCCTTCCTTGTTAACTGGCCTTTGGGGGAAATGGGTTTTCCTCTCCCCACCTTAAGACGCGCGGGCAGTTTTCTTTTTCGCCCCCATATCTGTTTTTTTTCAGAAACAAAAGAAGGTACTTGGAGAGAGTTTTTTTTTTTTTCGAAGTTTTGTATTTTAATACTTCAGTTAAGTTTGTTGTCAGAGAGCAAAAAGTTCGATTATTTAAGCGTTCAAAATTTCTTTTGTTCTTCTTTTTTGTTTTCTAATACCCCTTTATTTCTTCAAGTAAGGTAAATTATAACATTATTTTACAGATACTTCAGCTTCCACAATTAATTAATGAATAGGCACGATTTACACAGTTAATTATGATAAAACTTCACAAAAGTTCAAAGTATATTCAATTCTTTTTTTTTTTTCACACCGTCGATCACTGGTTGATTGATTTTTTAATTATATATTAATTAATTACTCTTCCTGAAGATTAACTGGGTCACCAGATTGATCGAGGTTATTACTCAGACCAATTAAATAAGTAATTAATATCTTGGATGATGGAGTGAAAGGGTTTTCCTGCTTTGAAGTTTATTAATTGTGCACGTGAAATAATATATATTGACAATTGCGATATAATCAATTTCGTAATCACATGGTCAAAAGTACTTAATATATGAATATGACAAACGTTAATTGGATATATATACATAAATACGCATATACTGCGGCTTTTGTGCCCTTATGAAATTATCTGCACAAACACGGTGTACCCGATTCGTCCGGCGGTCTCAAATAATAATCCCTTAACGGCTGGCCTCTCAGGCGGCTTCGCCACAAGCATCCCCAGCCGTTACAAGTTTGAATCTTTTAACCCTAAAATGTAGGCATTGTTAGGCATTTGATGCCTCCAGTTAATCTTTCCACTTGTATTTCAAGATCTCGACCCAGCCTCTGCTTGTATAGGGAAATATAGCACCTAGGTGCCCTTCCCTCTCTCCTTAGTTTTGCATCGGGTAAACGAACGTTTACAGATCAATTGATATATTAGTATATATATCAATATATATATATATATATAGTATATATATAGTATTATTATATAGTATATTATATATTATAATAATATATATTATAGTAATATATATACATATATATATTATTATTTCCATGTTTCACAAAGGTAAATAATTGATGGGGAAAGAGGAATTCAGTATTATGACATTTCTTTAAGACAAAGAGAAATCTTTTTAGCTAATAGGGGGCGCCACTTCCTTGTGTTTATATATGTCATTTTGGATCAGATTTAAGGAGAGCAAAGAATGAATTATGTCAGATTAGAAATTTTTGGAGGTAATTGTTATCCCGTAGATTTTTTTTACTGACGAAAATACTTTAGAAGTGATAAAACTCAAAAATGTTCAAGGTGTGTGGAAATACTGTTATGGTTGTTAGAAACTACACCGATCTAATGTTATAAAATGCCATATGATCCCTTGTCAGATCTTAAAATTTTGAGTAATTGTTATCAGAAGATATTTTTTTCTGGTTCGAAAATACTTAGAAGTGCAAAAACCCGAAAATTTCGAGGTGTGTGGAATAACTGTTATGGTTGTTAAAATACTTCTATTTAAAGGTTATCAAATGCTCGTTAGCATGAAGTTTGATAGATCTTAAATTTGGAGTAATTGGTAGCAGTAGATTTTTTTATGCTGGAACGAAAATAACTTAGAAACTAGAAACTCACAAATTCAGGTGTGTGGAAATAACTGTATGTAGTTGGATAATCTTCTTAATAATTAGGGTTAACAAATGCCGTTAGTATGAAGTTTGTCAGATCTTAAATTTTTGAGTAATTGTTATCAGTATATTTTTTTTTTTTGTTACGAAAATACTTAGAAGTGCAGAACTCGAAATTTTCGAGGTGTGTGTATGGTGTAGTATGGTTTGTTAAAATCTCTTCTTCGATGAACATATAACTGGTTAGCATGAGAGTTTTGTCAGAATCTTTAAGAAAATTTTTGAGTAAAAAAAAATTGGTTAATCAGAGTTTCTTTTACGGTACGAAAATACTTAGAAGTGCAAAACTCGAAATTTCGAGGTGTGTGGAAATAATGTTATGGTTGTTGAATTAAAAATGAATTAAAGTTATAAAATGCCGTTGCCAGAAGTCTGACAGTCTAAATTTTGAGTAATTGGAGCAGTAAGATTTTTTTTTGGTACGTTTTAGACTAGGAGTGCAGAACTCCAAAATTTCGAGGTGTGTGGAAATACTGTTATGGTTGTGAAATCCTTAATAATTAATTTATAAAATTCCGTTAGCTGAGTCTTCAGGTCTTAAATTTTGGACGTAATTGGCGTTGCGTAGATTTTTTTTTTGTTTACGAAATATACTTAGAAGTGCAGAACTCGAAATTTGAGGTGTGTGGAAATACTGTTACTGGGTGTGAGATCCTTCATATTAAAGTTATAAAATATGGCCGTTTATGCTATGAAGTTGTCACGTCTTAAATTTGTGAAGTAATTGGCACATTAGTAGATTTTTTTGGTAAAATTACTTAGAAGTGCAGAACTCGAAAATTTCGAGGTGTGGGGAAATACTGTTATTGTTGTTGAAATCCTTCATAATAAGTTATAAAATGCCGTTAGTTAGCATGAAGTCTGGCAGGTCTTAAATTTTGGAGTAATGGCAGCTAGTAGATTTTTTTTGGTACTAATATCTTAGAGTGCAGAATTCGATAAGATTTCGAGTGTGTGAATACTGTTATGGTTGGTTTGAACTATCCTTCATAATAATTATAAGAATGCCGTAGCATGAAGTCTGTAGGTCTTTATAATTTTGGAGTAGGCATGCAGTCAGATTTTTTTTTTTAACGAAAATACTTAGAAGTGGAAAACTCAAAAATTTCGAGGTGGAAATACTGTTATGGTTTTTGAAATCCTTCATAATTAAGTTATAAGATGCCGTTAGCATGAAGTCTGTCAGTAATTTTGGAGTAATTGGCAGCAGTAGATAATTTTTTTTGGTACGAAAATACTTAGAGGTGCAGAACTCGAAAATTTCGAGGTGTGGAAATACTGTTATGGTTGTTGGAATCCTTCATAATTAAGTTATATATTATGCCGTTAGATGAAGTCTGTCAGGTCTTTAATTTTGGAGTAATTGGCAGCAGTAATTTTTTTTTGGTACGAAAATTCTTAGAAGTGCAGATTAGGAATTAATTTGTGTTGAAAATACTGTATGTGTTGAAATCCTTTCATCCATTAAGTTATATATAATGCCGTACGAATGAAATCTGTCTGGTCTTTGTGAAATTTGGAGTGAAATTTTGGCAGCAGTAGATTTTTTTTTGTCCGATACGTAGATATGCAGAACTCGATAAATTTCGAGTGTTTGGAAATATGCTGTTATTGGGTGTGTGTAAATCCTCCTAACGTTAATTTGTAGCGTCTATTGTTATAAAATGCCTAGCTGAGTCTGGTCAGTCTGTAAATTTTGGATAATAGCGGCGGCAGTTAATTTTTTTTTTGTATGAAAATACTTAAAGTGCAGAACTGCATGAAAGTTTCGAAGTTGTGGAAAGGACGTTTTATGTTGTTGAAATCCTTCAGTTAATTATAGTTGTGAGAACAATGAAGTGCCGGTTATTCATGAAAGTCTGTTCAGTTTCTTTTTATAATATTTGTGTAATTTGTCAGCAGTTGATTTTTTTTTTGGGTTTTACGAAGTGATTTTTGAGTGCAGAACCCGAAAATTTCGAGGTGTGTGGAAATACTGTTATGGTTGTTGAAATCTCTCAAATTTAAGTTATAAAATGCCGTTAGCTATGATCTTATGTCTTTAAATTTTGGAGTAATTGGCAGCAGAATTTTTTTTTTGGTCATCGAAGAAATACTTAGTCAAAGTGCGAAAACTCTTGTGCGGTTTTGAAAAAATTCGGTGTGTGTGGAAACTGTTATGGTTGTGTAAATCCTTCATAATTAAGTTATAAAATCCCGTTAGCATGAAGTCTGTCAGTCTTAAATTTTGGAGTATTGGCTGAATTAGATTTTTTTTTTTGGTACAAATACTTGAAGTGCAGAACTCGATTCGAGGTGTCGTGGAAATATGTATAGTTGTCTTGAATATCCTCATCAATTAAGTTTATAATTATGCCGTTAGCATGAATCTGTCAGGTGTCTTTAAATTTAGAGTAATGGCAGCAGTAGATTTTCTGTTTTTTGGGTGCGTAAATAATACTGAGAAGTTGGCGGAAACTGCCAAAGTGCGGAACTCGATAATTTCGGAGGTGTTGGTAAATACTTGGCATTATGGTTGTTGAAATCTTCATAATTAAGTTATAAAATGCCGTTAGAATGAAGTCTGTCAGGTCTTAAATTTTGGAGGTATATTGGAGCAGTAGATTTTTTTTCTTTTTACGAAAATACTTATCAATGCAGAACTGCTGAATTTCGACGGTGATGTGGAATACTGTTATGTTGTTCTGAAATCCTTCTAAGTAAGTTTATAATACCGTTAAAACTAGAAGTCTGTCTCTAAAATTTTGGAGTATTGCAGCAGTAGAATTTTTTTTTTGGTAGCAAATCCTAGAAGTGCAGAACTCGAAAAATTCGAGGTGTGTGGAAATACTGTTATGTTTTGAATCCTTTCTAATTAAGTTATAAAATGCCTTGGGAGCATGATCGTCGATCTTAGATTTTGGAGTAATGGCAGCTGAAGTTGATTTTGTTTGGTACAAATACTTAGAATGCAGAACTCGATTTCGAGGGTGTTGGAATATCGTTATGTTGTTGAAGATCCTCATAATTAAGTTATAAAATGCCGTAAGCATGAAGTCTGTCAGGTCTTATTTATGATGTAATTGGCAGTCAGTATATTTTTTTTGGACCAAAATTATCTAGAATGCAAACTCAAAATTCGGAGGTCTGTGGGAATACTGTTTATGGTGTTTGAATATCCTTCATAATCTAATTAAAACAGCCGAAGCATAAGTCTGTCAGGTACTTAAATTTTGGATGCTTGCACCAGAGTATTTTTTTTTGGTAATACCGAAAATATCTTAGAGATGCAAACCTCGCTGAAATTCGCAGGTGTGGTGGAAATACTGTTATGGTTGTTGAAATTCTTCATCAATTAAGTTATAATAGCCGTTAGTTATGAGTTGTCAGGTCCTATGATGATGGATTATGGGCAGCATAGTTTGATTGTTTTTGGTTACAGTAAAATACTTAAAGTGCAGAACACGAAAATTCTGGACGTGTGCTGAAAGTAACGTTATGGTTGTTTGAAACCTTCATAGATAAGTTATAAAATGCCCGTTACATGAAGTTGTCAGTTAAATTTTGATAATTGCAGCAGTAATTTTTTTTGGTATGAAAAACTTAGATATGCATGACCGAAAATTTCCGAGGTTGTGAAGAAACTGTTATGGGTTTTGAAATCCATCAAATAAGTTATAAAATCCGTTAGCCATGAATCTCGTCAGTCTAAATTTTGGATTAATTTGCACAGAATTTTTTTTTTTGGTACGAATATTTTAGAAAAGTGCAATGAACTCGAAAATTCGAGGTGTGGTGAATACTGTATTGTGTTGAAATCTTGCATAATTAATATAGCAAATCGTTAGCGATGAAGTCCTGGTCGATTCTGTAAATTTAAGAGTAATGGCATACTTAGTGTTTTTTTTATAGAAGACGTTTTAGAAGCCGGAGAGCTCTGCCAAGTTAGGAGGTGGGGAAAGGTATTGTTAAAATGTTGAAATCCTCATATATATTAAAAGCGTAGCATGAAGTCTGCAGGTCTTATAATTTTGGATAAATTTGGGCCAAAAAAAAAAGGTGATTTTTTTTTTTTTTGTACGATATAAAACTTTAGAGTGCAGAACTCCGAAAATTCGAAGGTGTGTGAAATACTGTTATGGTGATTGAAAATCCCTCATGACAAATTTTATAAAGACGTTTTTCATGAATCTTGTCAGGTCTTAAATTTTGAGTAATGGCAGCATAGAATGATTTTTGGTACGGAAAATACTTAGATAGTGCAGAATCCGAAAAATTTCGAGGTGGTGCACATACTCTAAATGTTTTTGCAATGCATACAGCGCTCCTCACTGCAACTGTTGCGTTGGCCAATCTTAATTTTGGAGTAATTGATTGTCATGCAATAGAGATTTTTTTTTTGGTATGGTTAATTTGATTCCAATTTAATACCGAAAATTTCACATATGTGGTGGAAAACTTTTAATGGGTTGTTGAAAATCCTTTCATAATAATTATAAATGCTT